>JAOTRI020102879.1:0-13954 GCA_028564885.2 Zoanthus sanctaehelenae
TGGCGATTGTGTCCTGTGGGGTGATGAAGGTGATCTATGGGGGAGAGGTAGTTGAGGATTTTGTGTCCTGTGGGGTGATGAAGGTGATCTGTGGGGGAGAGGTAGTTGGGGATATCTTTTGTACTGGTTATCTTTCTTTAAGCCAACTTCCCATAAAACCTTGCTAGCAAAATTGACGCCTTAAAGCGATAAGAGACAACTCTTCTCTAAGAATGAACCGACACTACAATTACATTATATGAGGTAAAATGCTTCGCATAGACTTTATTTCCACCTATTTCTGTTACTGACTACATTGTTGTATATTGAAGTTTAAAAGCGACATCTTTGCCTCTCTATTTTCAGTTTTGCCAGTGGAGCTTGTATCGTATGGGCAAAAAAATGGCAGATCTTGACATTCACGAGGGCGCCGTGTGGTGTGGCACAGGTAGCCTAAGACCAAAGTCTAGGAGTTCTGCCATCCCTTCTACTTATGGAAGGTTGTTTGCGTTTGATTCCGAAGGACAATATGTCTTAACCTGTGGGCAGCAGTGCGGTGTTATTTATCATGTGAGTACAAGAAATGATTGATGACGTAGTAGAAAACACTAAAACGTTAGCACACGATATGAGACAGTCTCTTCAATCTTTTAATGCCTTACAACATTCTCTTTCATTTAAGTCCGCGTATCACTTAGGTTTTTATCATTTAGATACAAAATAGAACCCTTAAGTAATACTATATTTGAAAAGTTAAACGGATTTTCGTTTTTTGAGTTTTAAAACGTGAAAACCAGACAGTTTTGATACCTTGTATCAGTGGTTTAAAGACCTTGTATCAGTGGTTTGAAGACCTTGTATCAGTGGACTGAAGACTTTGTATCAGTGGTTTGAAGACCTTGTATCAGTGGTCTGAAGACCTTGTATCAGTGGTTTGAAGACCTTGTATCAGTGGTTTGAAGACTTTGTATCAGTGGTCTGAAGTCCTTGTATCAGTGGTCTGAAGACCTTGTATCAGTGGTCTGAAGACCTTGTATCAGTGGTCTGAAGACCTTGTATCAGTGGTTTGAAGACCTTGTATCAGTGGTTTGAAGACCTTGTATCAATGGTTTGAAGACCTTGGATCAGTGGTCTGAAGACCTTGTATCAGTGGTCTGAAGACCTTGTATCAGTGGCCTGAAGCCCTTGTATCAGTAGTCTGAAGACCTTGTATCAGTGGTCTGAAGACCTTGTTTCAGTGGTCTGAAGACCTTGTACCAGTGGTCTGAAGACCTTGTATCAGTGGTCTGAAGACCTTGTATCAGTAGTCTGAAGACCTTGTATCAGTGGTCTGATCACTTAGAAATTAGATACTTGTGCAGCTTCCGGTTGAAGATTCAATACCTTCAATTAGCGAATATCAAAAATACCGTAATAGTCTTTGTTTGTCCACTAAGTTTTGCATAAGCATTGATTCCTGTTTCTCTTAGGATTGTTTTAAGTCCCAAGAGACAATTAAAAACAATGCTTATGCAAAATTTTGGGTGGACAAACAAAGAATATTACGGTAATTTTGGTACTGGCTAATGCAACAATTGATTCTTTTACAGTTTAAAGCACAGCAGTACTTTCTTTGATAGGTTTTTTTGTAAGCCGACGCTATTTACAGCGAAGGACCAGTTGCAGGCACTAGTCCCCAGCAAGGCACTAGTCCCCAGCAAGGCACTAGTCCCCAGCAAGGCACTAGTCCCCAGCAAGGCACTAGTCCCCAGCAAGGGACTAGTCCCCAGCAAGGCACTAGTCCCCAGCAAGGCACTAGTCCCCAGCAAAGCACTAGTCCCCAGCCAGGCACTAGTCCCCAGCCAGGCACTAGTCCCCAGCAAGACACTAGTCGCCAGTTGCTCGATCACAATTTTTCTCCGGTTATTCAAATTCGAGTGTATAGATAACAGTATTTTTCATTTTAAAGAATGAAAATTGCGTTAAGGGGATTTTAAGTTTATTTTACTTTGCTGTATTTTTTTAAGTTGGTTTTTAGGCATTAATTACCATCGCGGTCATAATTACTGAGACAGAGCTTGTTACGATGTATTAAATAGCGTTACGCTTCCACTTTACTTTGTATTTTCTGTGAGAATCTGAGCCTGTTTGTTAGCTGTGTCGTGCTGATGAGGCTCAATAAGGCCGAAAAAGCTGTCTACGGCTGCTAACAATCAGGCTCACTGTTTTATTAAGGGTCTTCAGTACCAGCTTAGTCCCTCTGACCCGCGAGGCCATAATGCCCTTTTCACAATTTCTGCCATGCAATGGAATCAACTTTTTCAACAATAAATTAAACATCTCGTTTACATATTAAACCCACCCACCCATCAAGCACTCCCTCCCTTAATTACAATATATATATATATATATTTGTATATTAAAAAAAAGAGTGTGTATAAAAAAAATGTCACTGCAAATCAGCAATTCCAAAGGTGAATCTGCCACTATTGTCAGAATCTTATTCAACTCTAAACTTAACATTCCAGGACAGCACAATGCGTTTTCTAATGAAGATTAGTAATTGTTTTCTTTTAATATCCTTAAGGTAAGATCAAGTTTTACCTTAATTTTATCATAGACTTTATGAGAAAAAGCACGGCAGCTCTTCTAAATTTTTCTAATGAGCTTTCTTACACAACTTTTATTGGCCAATGTTCAGGAAAATATTAAAAATAATGCTTAGGTTCGGATTTTGCATGTTTGAAAAACATTACTGATAAGGTGTATGGCTATTGCCGACTCTAATTCCAAATATCTATTACGTTTGAAGCTGTTCGTTACAACCCCTATCAGTTTAAAAACGAAAAATACGTGTCATTAAAATTCCCGAAACTAAAAATATTCGTAAGAATATTTTTAGCCGGCTTAAATCGACCAAAAAATAAGAATATGTAGCCTCGGTTCGACAAACAAAAACTTAATAAAAAAGACTACTTGTCGTTTATCACTGTTGAGTGGGACTATTAAACTCTCCTCTAAAAACGCGAATCCGCTCGATCCATTCGGTTCAAAATAACATTTTGACGAAAGCAAACATTTTTTTGAGTGGAGAGTCGACATTTTGAAGAGTTAAAAGTCTTCCGTGGTTTTTGCCGATCATATTGGCCGTATGTTTGGGAACTAAAGTTACATAAAGTTGTACTAAATCGCGCACAGTCGCACGAAGAAGTTTGTTTTGGCAGTTTCTTTTGTCGCAGAGTCGCACAAAGTTCGCAACGGGGTTGCCGTAAGTCGTGCAACTGAAGCCCTATCAAAAACGCGGTGTTTTGGCAGTTTTCTTCTAAAGTCGCGCATAGTTGCCTGAAGTTGTATAAAGTTTCCTTAAGTCGCATAAAGACGCGTTTGTTTTGTAGAAATTTTCTTTTCAAGTCGCTTAAAGTAACAGCACTTCGTGTCCCTTATATTAGTTGGCCATTATGAAATCGGGGGAGTATTTAAGTATTTTAAAACTTATTCCACTGGAGTATCTGAAGGATCCCTTTGCCTGTGTAGTCTTATTCCCGCGATTTGTTTGTAAAAATGTTCTTTATGTTATCATACCTAATTGATGTACATACACGTTTTCACCTTTTAAAACTTGTTTCTTATGAAAAGTCTGCGTACTTTATTTTCTTAAGTTTTTCTAAAGGACAAACGCTATGGAACCACGATGTTATAAAGAAATGAAGAAAGAGAGGATAATGAGTTTCGAAAATTTTTCTCGTGAAATTTTTATGTATTTTACTTTAGTTGCAGAAAGTGTTTCACTAGCGGCTGAATCTATATTTTCTTTATTTAAGATGTAACAAAATCATGTTGTTGGCCATTCCTCCGTTTGGGGTATGTTTTTAGCATATTCTTAAATTATGTCCGATCTTCAGCCTGACATTGTTTTAAAAGAACATTGTAATCAAAAACAAGTTAATTGAACCGATGATTGGGAAATCCTTTCTTTTAACTGTGCTCCATTAGCACACAACTTTGTCTCGCCAATGATTTAAGTATTCAAATTTGCATTACTATTAACATTTGAGAGGTTTGTCAAACGAACAAAGCATCTCAAATTTTGTGTTGTACTATAGATTGCAAAAAAAGTTATTATTTCTCAAAAAATATAGAAAAACCCATACTCAACTTAGCGTTTTTCGGGACCCAGAAGCCGATTATATAATAAAGTTAAATAGAAAATTATTACAAGACCAGCTTGTTACTATAATTATTATGATTATTATAATTATTATAATTATTGTGACCGGCCCACTGTCGGTCCTCATCATATACACTTTTTTTTATAATTTTAAACAATGTTGGTTTTCTGAAATACGCTGGATATTTTTATGTTTCGGCCAACTTTAGGCTGAAAATATTCACGAATATTTTTAGTTTCGGGAATATCGGCGACATGGAATTTCCGTTTTTAAAATGACTGTGATAAGGTAATAGATCTGTTTATCATATGACCGACGAATTTCGCGCGCTCTGATTGGTCAGTTCGGGGTCCGTAAGTTACGGTACGGACCTGGTTACGGACCCCGGGTATGGACCTCCCAAACCTGCTATGTTTGTTTTGATTGTAAAAGAAGCATCAAATCTAAAAAAAGAATACTTTACTCACAGCAATAATCATTTAAAAACGGGTCAATGACATTTTCGGCGGAAGCTGCGACAAAAACATACAAAACATCTAAACTATGTTTGTTTGACATTTAAAAAGTAAACAACAGTTTGTCGTCAAGTCAGCAAATAAATGGACGAGTTCACTTTTGATAACGAATATTCAAAACGAAACCACAAAAACATAAATTAATTGAAAACAACATTTTTGGTATATTAAACAAGAGCATAGCCATAAGCGGTAATGTTTACCTACCTTCATAGGAACTTAACAAACTTGTTTGTCGCTTCTTCATAACGTCAGTTAACAAGATGGCGACGAAGCAAGACGAATCTGACACGTTGAATCCGTTTTCAGAAAAAGACCAAAGAAAGATTTATCAAAGAAAACACACTTGTGTTAATAATCCAAACTGATTTGCTGAAAAACATTTACATTTTCACTGCTTACTAGTCAATTTCAGCTTCACATCAAAACACACTAGTACTGTCAATCAAACAGCGATCAGGGCGTATCCAGGAGCTGAAAAATTGGAAGGCCCATAGGCACTTTTTTTCTTTTTATTCAATATACTTAAAATAAATTTTAAATCTTTTTTTTCCTTGTCAAGGGACTACGGGCTGGCTACACCACTGGCCATGAATGAACCAGAAAGCCGCTCAGTGATTGTGTTCAATGGCGAACTTCCAGTATAAATGTTCAGTGCTGGTATGAATACGAAAATTTTATTCGTAGAATTTTTATGGCTCAAAATCTTCAATTGTCTTCTGGAGAATTGATAAATGTATATGATTATTTGTACGTGTGATCCATGTCAAAACAACATGCTATCTGTCTGTCGCTTGGCGGTATTTGGATTGATTCCGCTGATTCAAAGCGCCTAAGGCCTAACTTTGTCGGGACGAAACCAACAGCCATGACCTTCTAAACAATTTTTGCAATAAAAGTTTGCCTGTTTTTTTCTATTTTAAAAATGAACATTTACTTATAATCACGTTAACAAGTTTTGAACGAAGTGATGAAGTTTGAACGAACTGTCTTGCCTGGGTCTCAGCAGAGAAAAACTTTGTAACATTCTAATTGTCTACTATCCAATAAAATGTCTTCGCTGCGTGTCAACCGTTGGTTCGTCCCAGATCGTTTTTCTTCAAAAAGCCATATGATAAATATGTTATAACCTCCTTTGGTCGATCCGTACCGTAAGTTACGGACCCTAGTTTTTTCCTCATAAGAATTTGAGCGTGAACTTCGCCCGCAGTTGGGAAGTAATGTAAATGACTTAAATTTCATTATGGGCTCAGAATTGTTTCTGAGCAATATCAGTGTTTTTTAAAAAAGAAGACCATACTCAGTGGTGGTTGTTTATTTCTTTTCTTACGCTTGATATTATGACTTCTTATATTTCAAATGCTCTATGACACAAAGCTGTAATACGTTATAAATGAATCCAAGTAAACTTTTACTTTAAGTATTCTGAGCCAACCGCGTGGCATCTTTGTTTACTCAATGAATTTGATTGGTATTCCATTTCATGTACTGCACTTACTTTTTACTTAGACGCACTTACATTTCTACTTACTTACTCACATACTTCCTAACTTACTTACTCACATACTTACTAACTTACTCTCATACTTACTAACTTACTTACTCACATACTTACTAACTTACTTACTCAAATACTTACTAACTTACTCACATACTTACTAACTTACTTACTCACATACTTACTAACTTACTTATTTACTCACATACTTACTAACCTTAATAACTTACATACTTACTAACTTACTTACTCACACACTTACTAACTTACTTACTTACTCACACACTTACTAACTTACTCACATACTTCCTAACTTACTTACTCACACACTTACTAACTTACTCACATACTTACTAACTTACTTACTTACACACTTACTAACTTACTTACTCGCATACTTACTAACTTACATACTCACATACTTACTAACTAACTAATTTACTCACATACTAACTAACTTAATAATTTACTCACAAACTTGCTAATTTACAGTCACGTACTAACTTAATAACTTACTCATATTAACTTAAAAACTTACTCACTAACTTAATTACTCACCCACCATTTACTCACCGGTATACTTACTTATATTTATTAATTTATATATGTATTAATTTATATATTTATGTGCATGCAAAAATATAAGTAAAATTAGTTAGAAGACGACATAACTCACTCTTATTCATAATAAAAACCCAGAAACTCGAGTAAGAGTGAGTAATTATATTATATTTTAAAAAATTTTTTCATCTTTTTTTGTTTTTATATATTTATTTATTTGTTTATTTATTTACTTATTTATTACTATATTTTTCCAAACCCTTGCCCATACCGATGAATATCTACAAGTTAACAGAAATGTCAGGCATATCGATAACATTCTGTTTGCAAACTCAAAATTTTGACACGTATTGAAATAGGGCAAAAAAGTTTAAAAAAGTATTTTTAAAAAATAAGAATTATTTTCTTTCAGAAACATCTTATGTCATTTTTTATGCAGGAATAATGTATGAGCGAAGTGTATTTGGACCATGCGGAACGGGGTGGCTCATTCTGTCACGCTGAATGGATAATGGACTATCCCTTCCAGGCATAAACATTCAAAACAAACCTTTATTAACCGGAACAGATGTAATAGTAAGTTTATTTGCATGCTGTTTTTTGCGTTTCAACGGTAAACTAGCAGTAGTGGTGGTGTTTATTCACATTCCTCATCATAATAGCTTATACTCAATTCTGTAAGATAAAATGTTTGACAAACAGAAAAAGTAGACTTTTAATTTTATTCAGAAATTTGCTTTGTTTCACTCGAAATTAAGAGAAGAAAATTGTTTGCTACGCAATAACTGTTGCAAGAGAGAAACGCGCTTAGCAGCTGTTAAACAGATGAGAAGGGATATTATTTTACGTGTCCAAGGACAATCAAACGAATCTGGTGTTTGGTTTAAAGTGTACGTTTAAGTTCAAAAAGAATTGCTTTTTATATAATCGTCGTGTGGGAGAAACCTATGTTTTCTTTCCGTTTATAGGCTACAGAAAAGTGCAGTTCTAAAATCTCTAGTTTTAAGTTTGTAGTGACAACCGGTTTGGGATATTTTTTGCTGCCACATTAATCTATTATGGTTTTCGACAAAACCAATTATCAGGTTGAAAATGTTTAATAGCTTACCAATTTAAAACGTTTACTAAGTCGTATTTCATTTTTAAATGTGAGATAGAACTAAGGTACTGCGAAACAAATTCTTGCTGCGGACAATTTCATATTTTCCTCTAAGACTAAGTGTGAAATAAAAACCTTCTATAAGTTACATTTTTAACTAAATTTCTTTTAAGCTTAATATGCCAAAAAGCTGATGAAAACTTCAGTGATACTCATGCATTAGTCGTGAAGTGTTTTTGAAAAAAATAATAAAGTACACCTCTGCACGAATGAGGAGATAATATGGACTTCAATAGTCCTTAAACTATACGGGAATAATCTTAGAATTTCATCCTGTATAAACCATCATAGAATGTTGTTAATAAGTCAAAGTTTATAAAAGTTAGAAAGTTTTTTTTTTGTTTTTGATTTTCACGAGCAATATCTGAAAAGAAATAGAAAGAGAAGCCATTTTCACCCATTTATCAAACAGAATAGTTTTGTTTTCTTTGAATCAAGAGGTTTCCGGTAGTAAAAGCAAAATTTGAGCAGAAAACTAACGTTCATTAAAATCAGTTGCTTAATTCAATCTTTTTGAAGTGCCGCATTTCGTATTTCTTCAGGAAACAGTTATTGTGTTTGAAAAATGATTTATAGTTTAGTTATTGACAGAGCTTGTTTGCTCTCAGGGCTTAGAAAAACAAACTTCAAATCAAACACTGTAAATATATGCTCCTTAGTTTTAAACTTTACTGATTACTCTTCAGGTTAAGTCCTTTTAATAATAATCTCCGTGTACTCAAGACATAAAAACGAACATTAGCTGAACAATGAGTGAAACAGAAACACAAGATTTGCTTCTGTGCTTCTGATTCTCAGAAAGGTGACCATTTATTTACTTATGATATAAGAACAGCTACAAATTCTTACTTTCAACACGAAAGTTGTCGAAGCTGTCATTCTGTGTAATTCTTTGCTGACAATTTTATATTATGTTGTACAGAAATAGCGCCATCGTTTGTGTATTTCCAGTACAAGAACTTCGAATTCTTTCAAAAAATATTATAAGACCATTTACTTATTCGTTCTATTGTAAACAACAATTCTTTATTCGTTTTTGACCAAGCAAATCAAATTGGGTAAAACTGTATAAATAATAAGAATTAAAACTGTTTTAGCTGCCAAGTCATTCGTTCCTCTAAAGAAATTATCGCGAAAAGCAAGAGAAACTAAATTATGATATCATTGGCGATTATCGTAGTAATATTTTTCCAGGACAATGTTTAACTCCAGAAAATGAAAGCTAATTTCATTTTACGAGAAAAAGTCAGTTTTACTTAGCGGCCCAGCATTTATTTGGCAAATTAAGTAAATTAGGTGAAATCGTTTTTTTTCCTTTAGTCGATAGAAAATGACCCATTTGCGATAGGCGGGATAACTGTTAATTCGTTTATGAGCTCAATTGTGAATGCATTGTTCAAAAGCACATGCTCAAGGGCTTTAGGCAATCACAACCATAACAGCATTACCAGTCGTATATAGTGAATACACCCCTTGTGATCAAGATTACTTAGTGTAATAAAAAGAAACGAAATGGAAAATCTCTTTCAAAAGCGTGAGAAACGAAGGCAGTGCTAAGATAAACCGATTTTCAATTGGATTAGCATTTTCTTTCATTTCGTTTCGTGATCACCAATTTCAGATTAGAAGACAAGAGCCTCTTGGCAAACAATGGCTAGCAACTAAATTTGTGTGAAAATTCCTTTGTGGCTTCATCGATTATCGAGAGGAAAGTTTTTAACTCGGGGTAATCCAGTAATCGCTTGAAAGAGCCCCCATAAAAGCTATTTTTCCTCGTACTGTTTGAAATAAGCTTCTTACTTTATTCATTGTTCCAAAGCTTGATAAGTGAAACTGTTTTGGAACACAAAGTAAAAGATCTATTGATAGGGATTGGAATTGCTCTTGAAGACTGAACATTCCTAATGCAAGAGACATCAGTTCGTCTTTGCTTTGCTTTACATTATATTAGCCGTAGGTTCAAATCGTATTTTTCCTTTCAAACAAATATAATGTTCTATTACTGAAACTTTGTTGCAATTTTGAGAGGTTTAAGCAAGCAAATGTGTACAACTTCTCTGACAAAACCAATTAATAACCATTACGAGAAACATTATTATCTGAAAGATCAAAACTAATAAGTCAGTGAGAAAACATTTTTTCTAACATTTTCTGCAGTTTTTTTCCCCAAACGCCCTTCGCCATCTTTGTATTTCCCGTAATGGCTTTGTAGTTTTTCAGTGAAATCTTTCTCTCTGAATTATAACTATATAGGAGAGTTAATACTTTAATTTTGGAAAACGTTATTAAACAAAATACAAAACACAAAAAGAAAGAGCAGCAAAGTCAAGTTAATAGTTTAAACCTTAATTTAAAACGATATTGGACATTAGGCAACCTGCGCTAGAATGAACTGAATGAACCCGTTAACAGAGTAAGAAACGACGAACATTAATTTTCTCTTCGTACATGTTGAAAGAAGCTTAAACTTCAAACCCTTGATAAAACTTTTGATTGTAAGTGCTTGGGTCAAAAATAACAATTTACATAAGCAAAGAGTTAGTTATAAAGTTTTATTGCTGTAAGTAATAACAAAACTGAAACCATAATATTATTTGTTCATGATCAAATTATCTTTCATACTGGCCGAGCACAGAAAAAAGCGATTAAGCAAAATTTTATTATCCACTTAAGCATATGCGTTGCACCTGTCCAATTCCCAGGCATTTCGTACGCGCCTTACATTTATTCGCTTTCTGGATTAAAATTGAATGAAAAAACCTGGAATTAGACCGAACCTGTATTTAACAACTTAATAAGAAAAGCGACTTTTAGAGGCCTCAAGCCGACACCGCAATATTCATCGTGTGAAAACTCCCCCATATCTGTTCCCTGGTCACCCGTAGAGCGCTTATTGTAATTCCTCGGCGGGAATTTTCTTTTCAGTTTCAAATTTGTTGTTGTAGTAAAAACAATAGCAATTTAGACTTCGTCTAAGCGGCAGCTCTCTTGATTAGGACAGAAATAGGTCAAGGAGTTTTGATATGGGCTCAGTTTTCAAGCTTGATCAAGTTTTAATGCGTTAACGATTGGAAGATCAGTAAAACGGTAGTTTATCACTAGATTATAGTCAAACGACGCTTGCTATCTCGCCAAATTTACCATGTAATTGCTTAGTCAAGTGAAGTATGAAGACTCTTAACAAATCAGAAGATGCTGTATGGGCGTGCGTAATATCCTTTGAGGCGGCATAAGAGAATACAAAGGAACAAATTTCGGAAACCTTGCAGAAGTTTGTTTAACCAAAATCCTCTAAATGTTTTTTTCATTTCTTGAACATAGTCATAAATAATTGACAAATCCGTTTCAAAATATTCATTTATCTCTATTTTTGTTTTAAAAATTTGCCCGTTACAAAACACAGGAGATGAGAATCGTAAGAATTGACTGAAGTTTTAATTTAATTTATTCCTGACCTAACAACCGAATTAAGTGGTGTTAAATTTTTCTTTGAAGCAATTGGAAACATTAATTTGCGCTAACGATAGCGGGAAACTAAGAAGAAAAACAAAGCAGCATAGAATTTTAAACTTAAGTTCATCATTTAATGTTTAGAAAAGCGACATAAGCAGAAAAAAGACCAAATTTGTTGAAATGCGCATGGGCGTTATTAAACACAAGGCGGCCTGAACACTAGTACTTAAAGGTCTTTTCTTTTTGCTCATGCAGTTTAGGACAAGAAGTTCCGATTTTCAAGTGGTCAGAAGAGTAAATGTTTCCCATTATGACTGCACAAATAAATCATCAATCCAAATCAAATAATATTCGTTCACTTTTTATAACTTTTGTCAAGTGGCAGCCGAGACCCACCTGTGTAAAAAGACAAACTTCTCATGGGGTGACTTTTCCGATAGAATATCACCCGAAACGGAAGTCAAAACTGTAAAAAGTGATACACAAACACGGGGCAGGAGATAATGAAATCAGAATATTTTAAATGTAATTCAATGTCATTTTGATAACGATTTGTGAAGGATGACGAATGAAGTTGCTAGCTCTCAGACGATTAATAATTTATCAAACTGCCTTAACAATTGACTAATTTATTTAGAATTCTTTTTCTCCTTCTTGTGGGGAAAGCTTGGAGTGAATAATAGACCTACAGCTGTGACAGATTTTCAACCCTTTTTTCTAACCCGTTCAGTGTGTAATGACTCTAAAGAGATCTTAAGTCCTAACTACCAACCGAAAACGACCACACGTTCTTGGAAAGTCTATCACTGCATATCACCGGATACAGCAACCAAAAAAAACGAACTGCGGTATGTTGCTTATCTTAAAAGTAAATTTGTAAATTGGCATTATATCTTTACCAAAGATTTTCAAACCCTAAGAAGTCTGATTTTTATCTGTTAAAATGCTACATCTTAAGATAAATGTTTCGATTAGTGGCTGTATGAATGTTCTGGGTGCAGTTTAAAACGGTGGACTTTTTATGCCAGCATATTCATGAAAGAAGTTTCTCTCCATAAACATAGATTTTCACCTATTTTTTTAAAAAATAAATCAAAGTAGCTTTGCTCGGGAATATTAAACAATCCAGTTTTTATGCCTGGCTTGGTCGATAAATTTAGAAAAAATACATAAAAATTACTCCTTCCATTCTTTAAATTTGTTAGTGGTGTTTTACAACGCTGTTAAAAATTTATTTTTCTGTAACCTTACGAAAAGTAACTAAGAATTTATAGATTTATAAAATTTTTTTCAGTTAGTCGGAATGGTTTATTCATCTTATAGCCTCAAACGTGAAAACCTGATTAGCGTCTAAATTAACTCATTGCCAAAGAAAATTCTAAGTTGTTTCGAAACTCTTAGGATTACCTAAATACCCATTTTACAGTTTGGAATGTCTTATGAAATTAAAGCATTTTAATCAAACCATTTTGGGCCGGCTAACAACCTAAAAGGTTGCAGTTCTCTTCAATAAAAAGCCGCCATTGAAAACACTGACAGTACAAAGATTGTGTATTCTTTCCAAAAAATTAACTTCAATGATTCTAAAGCATTTCTTTTTGCTTTTTTTCCTTTAATATCAAAAAGCTATATTAGATGAAAATTCATTTAATGAAGTACGGTTTATGGTCCCCTCAGGGAAGGAAAAACAGATGCTTCCGAACAACATGTCTCAACCATTCATGGCTGGGCAGTCCGTACATCTTTACGACCTTCCACCAGGATGTAAAGTTTTAAACTGTCATGAAGTATGCAATGTCCTTCGAAGCTCGACTACCATAAAGCTTCCCGATGGGTCAGTCGTTGCTCCGGTTGGCGGCGAACTTTACCAAGTGATAGAGTTGCCTAGAACCAGCTGTGGCGAGAGATGCTCTCTACGAGAAGTATGTCTTTTCATTTGATTTGAATTATAGATTCCGTTTTAGCCGTTCGAGTTTAAAGTTAAATCACATGCTTTTCTAATTCAACTAAAGAAAGTCACAACGCAGTAAGCATTTGATGGTACAAAAAGGAGTTCTAGTTTGAGCAGATTGTAATCATGTTTCAAAATCACTGATCTAAGATTTAGGAATTTCAAAGCAACAACTTAAGAAAAATCGGTAAGTTCGCGAATATATAAAAGACTGCATGCAAGCACGCACACTAACTCCAAGTTTGCCATAAAACTCTATAAATATACTTTCATGCAAATTTTTCAATAGTGAGAAAACTTAAAAGCTGTTTTATCACAACCAAATACAAGATCAAAAATATGAGCGAAAAAGTAGCTTTTTCCCCCGATATTCTCTTCAGAAAGAAAAAAAACTGTTTGCTAAATTAAATTAAATTTTGGTTTCTACATTGCCATTGATTTCACCTTGAAACAGAAGTAATCACTTAATTTGCCATTCGTTTTTTTCAAACGTTTTATGTTATTTTGAGCATGACAATGTCTAGCTCCTTGTGAAAAGTTTTATTCTCGTGTATATTCAGGATTTTTTGATGAAAATTTTTTTATTTTGCCGTTCTTTGGAAGTTGATTTTGACATCGTTATTTTTGATAAAGTAATTACTACGAAAGAAAAACTCACAAACATTATTCGACAAACCAAAGTATTAAAAG
>JAOTRI020102890.1:0-13953 GCA_028564885.2 Zoanthus sanctaehelenae
GACCAATGACATATGACACATTCTCCTCCAACCGGAAAACGGTTTTGAGTTGGGACTGGTATAACAAATGAAATTAAAGTATGATTGCATAGTAACCCACAGCTGTGCAACCCCCCCCCCTTTGATAAAATCCTGGATCCACCCCTGATTATGCTGCTTTGTTTTCAGTTATACTAACCAGGCCATGATAAACTTTGAGCATCAGAACCCTTGCTTTCTCTAAATTTCCTTATTTCTTTATTTTATCTTTGTTTTCTTATTCCATGTTACAATAACAATATTCATTCTCAAAATGTTATTAAAGTCTCAGTAACTGTATATATCTTTTAAAATCTTTATAGGATGGCCTTCCGGGGAGCTCATTTCTCAGATATGTAAACAGGGGTGCCACTTGGTTGCCAAGCAACCAAAACCCGCATTGTACTCTGGAGAAGAAGAAGATAGAAAGATGCTATGGCGTTATTCATTTTCAGAGGCAGAAAAAACCTTGTTCAGGGAGGGCAGCCAAGGCCAGGCCGGTTCTTGCCAGAAGCAAGTTCTTCGAATACTTAAAGCTTTGCGTCTGGATCTCAACATGGGCCCCTTGAAGTCCTACTATTTGAAAACTATTATATTATACGAGTGTGAAGCCTATCCAAACCAATCTGATTGGAGTAATGATATGTTGCCATATCGCTTTCATAGTGCGATACTGAGGCTTTTGAACTGCCTCAAAATTGGTAAATGCCCTCATTATTTCATGAAAAGCCTGAATTTGTTTGAAAGCTTTGGAAACTGCACACAACTGATCCGTACTGTGGAAGAGCTGGCTTTTAATCCATCAAAAAAGATTGAGAAGATTTTGTCACAGCAAAAAAGAAAATAAATAAACATGCCATAGTATGCATCGCATTTGATCATAAATTGTTGGACAATTTAAGTTTAACATTTTTGAACTCTGTTTCCAACTTGAGCAGAAAGCTTAATCAATTTACTTTTTAAGCTAAGTCATTAATATTAAATTTTAGAAAAAATTACTGTCAGTGTTTTTACACAAACAGTTTTTTAAAAGGATAAATTTGGTGCCATAGAGAAAGACTTTCATGCTGATGTTATTTACTATAGAATCCTTTGTCAGTACAACTCCTGTCCAAAAGGTCAAATCATCAAATTCTTTCAGTATGGTATCAAATTTATCTTTTGAAAAAACATTAATTTTAATCTGCATATGAAGTAAAAAAGATGGAAGCAGTTTTATGCGTGTTTTGGAAAGAACTTTCTAAAACCTGAAGGATGACCAGTGTTGTTATAGTTGTTTCAGTTATTACATTTAGAATACAATTAAGGACATCATATGATATGCCTCATCACGAATATAATTATCTCAACAATAAAAAAGGTTTAGCTTGTTAGTTATTTTTTTTTAGAAAATGTTTTCAATGTAATAAAGTGGCTCAATGTCAATGGTTAAGATGTTGTAACAACTAACAGAGAAATTATTAGGATAGCTACAAACTTGAGATGCAGTAAAGGGACGGCCCACTGTTAGGAGTGTGCCCTTGAATTTTCCAACTTTTGTATCTATTGTTACATCATTTAAAGCAATCCTTAATATTTTATTGACATTTATTCAACATTCCTTTAGATGAGGGATTACATTCTTCTCACTATGGTTGTAAAACTTACCAATTTATAGAACTGTATCATTCTGTAGAAACAAATGGTAAATAAAAGTCAGAGAAGACATCCTTCATAATCATTTGAGATACTTTTGCAGTTCAGTTTTATTTCTATATCTCAAGTGACTTGCAAAGCTGTTAATCAAACCAGCTAACAAAAGATAACTTGTTTTCGAGGCCCTTTCCAGTCATAATAAAATCTATCAGAAAAAGTTCTTACAATTGGAGTGTGACTGCCAACTTTTGACAGTGGATAAACTTCCTCTCTAATCTGGTCCATACTAACTCCAGCATCTTTCCTTTCTTTGACCTTAATCATTAGATTTTGCAGTCGAATAGCAGCATTTGATTTCAGTTTTGAAGCTTTGGTGTTGAGAATATAATTGTCAAATCCTCCAGCTTTGTCAACACATCTCATTGCATGAGTTGTGAAGATGTATGAAAGTGTCTTTTCTAACACTTCACTGTAATACTTCTTCTTCTGAACATTGGGTTCCCACTTTCGTTTTGTCCTGTAGAAAAGAGAGAATAAGAAGTGCTTCTATTAAAGGTTTCAATTAGCGCCAGTAAATAAAGGAAGAACCATCACGCAACAAGATGAGATGAATGCCAACAACAACGACATTGAGTCCAACGCGCCTGCGCACCATGGGTATGCCGCAGGCGCAGACAACTACTGGCGTAGCTACCAGCATATTCAGACCTTCTATTTTGCATTTCATCTCAGTTTGACCACTTGGTGTTTATTTTTATGCGTTCCAAAGATTCACTTAAAATTATCTTGCCACTTCAAGGGCTTAGTGAGTTTTACCCCTACATAAATCTACTGTAAAAAGTAGTGAGCTTGACTGCTAGCAGCCATAGACAACTGTTTCGGCCTTTTTAGGCCTTATCAGCATGGCATAGCTAGCAAACAGTCTCAGGTTCCCAGAAACAGGGTTCTCAGTAGAAGCCGGCAACCGGCGAGTTCCGCCGCCTGTCAAGATGAAAGTAGCCGCCTGTGCTAGCAATGTTTAGCTGCAAGGCAAGGTTTAGCTGGCAAGGATTAGCCGCCTGTAATTGCTTCTTGGCCGTCTGATCAAAAACTACTGAGAACCTTGCAGAAAGAACAAATATTTCCAAGGGGAGTCGAAGAAAGTTTTTTGTGATTTGTAAATCCATACTTCCAAAATGAGGGATGTCTTTAATTCTATTTTACTCAAATATGTAAAATGCATCAAATATGCTTCTAAAAAATAGAAATAAGAAAATCAAATTAATGTCAAAAAAAAGCAGTACACTTACTTCTTGCCAGAAAACGTTTCGACATGACCAAACATGATTTGTTTCCCAGCGTATATTCCAGCATGTGCCCGCTTGGGTACTGCCATCAGGAGAGAGAATCGAATTCCTAACAACACCATATTGTTTCTGTCGGTGAATTTTCTCCTTCGATTTAATAGTTGTCCTCAACGAAGTCGCTGACCTGCGCATAAATTATTTAAAGAGACCGCTGGAGCAGTTTTTCGAAAAGTTTTTGGCGCCATCCTTGAAGGGAAAGCTTGTATCAACAATAGAGAATTTTGTTTGAAATTATTTATTTCTTCGTCGCTTTTTACTCAAGCATTGTGGCTCATAATAGTGCTCATGTCATCGGGAAGGAGGTCAGAAAGGTATGCGATTTTTTTTATTTGAAAACTCAATTCAATGTCCCGTTGTTTTTTTAAGATTGTGAAATGAAAACGCTATAATCGTCATCACAGCTCGACATGAGAATTTTAAATTCTTCTAAAACTTTGTATTTATTTTAAGCATTTTCCCGGGTTTTTGGTGTAATCACTTTAAATACTTTTAATTCTGATTGTACGTTTCTGAATTGCTGAAACCAGAGGAATATTTCCCACTTTTGGACACAGACGCAATATGAATACTGTCACCGAAAACTTGCCATTTTAATAAATTTTAAGCTTTTGAAAACAAAACATAATCGTTTTAAACATTTATATTTATTCTTAGCTTTTGAAATGGCTTTTTTCAGGACAAGAAAAAAAGTTGATTACAGTAAATTTTGCGCAGAAGAAGATGATGATTTTGAAGTCAGTAAAAACAGTGACGGTGGGTTTTTAAATATTTCATCTTGTATAAAAAATTTCTTTATGCTTGTTCTTTTATTAAATATGTATTTCCTCGTGGAATTTTTTCTGTCCAAAACTTAATTTGTTTTTGCCTCATTAAATGAATTTTTCATGAGTTTTCTCTTGTATTATTGTAGCAAAAGTTTCTTTGTATCTAGCGAAGAACAGTGATCTTAATTGTAGTACATTAATTGTTTTTCTTTTAAAACAGGATTTCAGTTTCTGCAATTTTTATAATCCAATTTCATCATTTCGTGTTTTCAGATTATTATTTAAAGATGTGAAAATTTGCTTTTTTATTTAATGCCAAACCTATCTAGAAAGAAAAATGATACATTATTTTTCCTCACTCAAAGTTATGCAAATTTTTGATAAAAAATTCTCTATAAATTTTCTAGAAAATATTTAGTTGCCATGCCATTCAGTGCAAATAGAAACTGTTTGCCTTTGTGAGGACAAATTCAAAGACGTTTTTTTATTCATTTTACATGCTTATAATGTGTTTTGTAGAATTTTTCGTATCATTACTAGTGATTACTGATTGTGTTTAGGCTTTGTAGAACCATCAGACAACAAAGCTGTTTATTGTAACAAAATGCAGTGAACTGCCCTCCCTCTTCTTCCTTATTATGCCCCCCCTGTTTGTACAATCACCTTGTTGTCACTGTCACGGTAAACAGCCATACATTAAAATAAACTTTAAAATAAACTGTTACTGATGGTGTTTCGGCTTTGTAGAACCATCAGACAACAAAGCTGTTTATTGTAACAAAGTGCAGTGAACTGCCCTCTCGTCTTCCCTATTATGGCCCCCCTGTTTGTACAATCACCTTGTTATTACTGTCACAGTAAACAGCCATACATTAAAATAAACATTGATACGGCCAACAGCCACTTTATTAAATTCCTAATAATAATAATGAATAATAATAATAATCATCATCAATCCAGTTTTGATCCGGTTTTATCTCCGTAAACGAGGGTGGCTGGATTTACCCCACTCTACCAGCAATCTCTCCAACTCTCCATCTCGCTCGATTCACTGCATCCGCCCTCTTCAAACCAACACTCCTACTCTCCTTCTCCTCCTGCGATCTCCATGTCTTCCTCGGTCGTCCTCGGTTGTCCTCGCTTCTTCTTTCCCTTCACTTCAAACTACCTTCTTCAAAACATGCCCATCATCCCTCCTTAACATATGTCCGTACCATCTCACTCAATTTGCCTTTGCCATCTGAACCACGTACTACTGTTTCCTTCAATCCCAGTTTCTCCATTAGGTCTTCGGTCCTGACCTTCTCTCCATCAGTTTCGCACCACACATTGCTCTCACCATCGCTTTTTCGGTTCTTCTCAAAATTACCATCTCATTCTCTCTCAAACACCATGTCTCACTTTCATATAACATTGCTGATCTCACACAACTCTGATAAATCATTCCTTTCATCTGGAGAGAGAGAGTTCAGCAACTCTCAACATTCCTTGAACTTCACCCAACCAATTCTCACTCTTGCCATAATTACAGTTGTCTCGCAACCACCACTTGCATTCACTCTGTCTCCCAAATATCAGAAACCTCTCACCGATTCCACCTCTTCACACAACTTCTCCACAGGTCCTACAAATCCATTAACCTGTTTGTTGCATCTTCCACACACAAAATCTCTCCCCAACCTCGCAATCGCTCTCTTTACTTTTGCACATCTACCATGTATCCATGCCAAGTCAAAAATTATTTGCCACAGCTTGAATTTTGCTAAAAAGAAGGCAGATACATTTTGTTTTTAAAAATCGCAATAATAAGAGACGTTTCGATGCTCACCAGCAAGTTACTTAGCATTATTAATGATGGAAGTTGAACTGTGTGTATACAATTTATATTCTAACAGTATGTGGCATATACATTGTATATAAACAGTTCAACTTTCAATATAACAATACTACTAAAGAATAATGCTAGTGAGCACTAAAAAATTGTCAACTAAACTTGTCATCATGGGAAGGAGGGGGGCTGTCCCCTTGGATCCCTCCCTTAGGGCTGCCACTGCTTGTGAACCTTGCCTTATTTTATTTGCATTTTTAAAACATATTAACATATGCTTCTATTTAGGTTTATTCAAAATGTTTCTGAATGGAGAAGCACAGCTTGAGATATACTTGCAAGAACATTCTCTTGATTTCAGCGACCTTTCATCAGCAAAGAAAGAACTTCAAGATGTCGTAGAAACTCTTAACAAGATTGTAACAACAAGCAAAGACCAAAAAGTACAGTGTGCATGCTTGTAATGTGTACAAAGTATATCAGATCAGTAGTTCTTTTTAAAAATAAAATTTGGTTTTCATCATTTCATTTGCTTTTGTTTTAATGATGGTTGAATACTGAGAGAAACTAGTGTAATGTATGTGAGCTAGATCAGATCCATCAGAAATTTCCCAAATTTAAGTGATTTCTATCAAAATTTGACAAGGTGCAAAAACCTAAACAAAGCAATGTTTTTGAACTACGTCAGGTACATTAGTGTCATACCTGTTGTTTTTAGTTGCATTCCAGGCGTATGAGCACAAGATAAAAAATGAAAACTGTTCTTTCTAAAAAAAAGTATGGCAACTAAATTGTATATCCATTGTGGCCATTGTTATACAATGTACCTTGTAGACGTAAAGCAATTAATATATATCTCTGTTTCTATAACTACACTGTAGGCAATGTATTAAGTTTTTAAAAATATAATTGGAACCCCTGCCAGACCCACACCAAATGCTTTGCTACAGAAGCTACAACACTAAATGTAGATAAAGTGACATGTCTGAAACAAATCTGTTGTATGATTTTCTTAGAATTATAATAGCAAGTTTTGTTTGATTAAGTTTTTAACTGTCTTTAATATATCCAGTTTGATCCTTAGCTCTTACAACTCAGCTTTCCATCCTTCTGGGTCCAGTTGTTCAAAAGCCGTGTAGCGCTAACCCAGGGTTAAATGGTTAACCCATGGTCTTGTTTCCTACTATACATCAGGGTTCAGTTGTTCAAAAGCCGATTAGCACTAACCCTGGGTTAAATGGTTAACCCATGGTCTTGTTTCCTACTATATATCAGGGTTCAGTTGTTCAAAAGCCGGTTAGCACTAACCCAGGGTTAAATGGTTAACCCATGGTCTTGTTTCCTACTATACATCAGGGCCCAGTTGTTCAAAAGCCGATTAGCACTAACCCTGGGTTAAATGGTTAACCCATGGTCTTGTTTCCAGTCTTTCAAAGGAAAATTTTAGCTGTATTTTTACGATTAACAAGACTTTTCCTAAAAAAATCTAAACAGTATTCATAAATAACCGTTTACCTTTTCTTAAAGAAGAAATTTCTGTTTGAATTTCGTGTTAACCCAGGGTTAAACTTAACCTGCCTTTGAACAACTGGGCCCTGGGTTAGGTAAATATACCAGCATCTGTTGGGAGCTAACCTTTGATGGATTAGTTTAGAGGGTCCAAGTCAAAGATGCTCATGGCAACTGTTTAACACTATGGAAACGGGATATTTAGGTGCTGGCTACTTTACATTGGCTACTTGGCTCATAAATAATTAATTAACTCTTTTTATGTATATCTATTACAGAGTGAATATGGACAGGAATCTCTGTTGTTGTTGTGTAAAGCACACTTTGTTATGGAGGAATTTCATAACGTTGTGAAATGCTGCAATGAAGCACAAGCTGATGATCTTGCTGTGGATTTGATGTCAAGAAGAAAAGCAAAGATAGTGGCTGAAGCTCTGGCCTTTAAAGGTACATTGTGATTAATAATACATGTATAATTATTGTATTTTAGTGCTATGTATATTCTTAAGGTTTTGTTGAATCATTTCTGCTACCTCTAGTGAAAAAATTACTTTTTTGCTTGCCACTGGTAAACCTTCTGAGTCGAGAAAAATCTGTCAGTCCTTAGCATCCTGGTTAGCCCAGTTGGTAAGGTGCCATTTGCATGTCTGGCAGCTGTGTGGGAGGTCTCGTGATCATGACATCATAACCATAGTTATGCAATTGTCAGTTTGACTTCAGATAGAGAGAATTGTTAAAGAATGTCGTTTTTGCTGTTCATTTTATTAATTGTGTGTCTTTTGTCAATTTGTGTATTTTACAAGAGTTGTTATCGAGCTTGACCAGAACTACGCTTATGACGTCATGAAAACTCTGTTTTCAAGCACTGGTTGTCTTTAATAAATATGTTATGTAACTCTCATAATATTTCTATCTATCTGCTATGTCGTGAATAATGTTGCCAAAAGGTCTAGAAAGCAGCAAAACTATGATTGATCTAAATCAACACACAACACTTCTAAATTTGACAAACATGTTTCGACACTTCTAGTGTTATCTTCAGTGTTACAAATGAAATGAAAATTACTCAATGTAAGTACTGAAAAGGAATAAATTATACTGACACTGGTGTCATTTTACAAAAGAAATGATAATCGTTTATTATAAGTACTGAAATGTAATGAAAATTTACAATGGCAATAGAGAATGATGGAGGCAAATACAAATAAAGGATTTATATAGATAGTTTTAAATTTACTTGTTTAACTTGAGCATTGAGAAAAGGGTTTTCAGATTTAATATGGATGGCTTCTTTAATCGCCAGTTGAAATTCAGTTGAGGCATTATCTAAATTTTCAAAACAGTCAACTGAACACAGAGAACGACATTGTGGAGAGCTCTCCAGGTGACTGAAAACGTTCAAGGTCCTGTCCTGTGTTCACGAACTCGGTTTGAAAATTCCCGGCACGTTTCTCCGACGTAACAGGCTGTACAACCTGCACAAGAAAATTTATAAACAACTCACGAACTTAGCCCACTAGGGACAGGGTATTTCACGCTCAGTAAACGAGGTGTAAATCAGTTTGATGTCTAAGTTGTAGCAATATTCTCTTTTCTCATTGAAAGTTTAAATAATCTAGTTTGATACAAAAACATTCAGCTGCAAATGCACCCTCTTTTGGTGCTTTATCTCTTCGGTTATTTTAGATGGCTTGTTAGCGAGCGACATACATAAACAGTGGCTCGATTTGATATTATTGTAATTGGCAAAAGGCCTATTGAGTTTATATTTCAATAGCCCAGATGGTACTTCATCTGTTTTATTTTCATTCAGTCAAGAAACCGGCGGACAACGAACAAAAAAAGTTTTACGAATTCCAATAATTACAGAGCACTCAATCTCCCGCATCGAGTATGTGCGTATTGAGCGCCACTCTCACGTATCGAGTATGTGCGTATTGAGCGCCACTCTCACGTATGGAGTATGTGCGTATTGAGGCCAATCTCACGCATCGAGTATGTGCGTATCGAGCGCCACTCTCACGTATCGAGTATGTGCGTATTGAGGCCAATCTCACGCATCGAGTATGTGCGTATTGAAGCCACTCTCACGTATCGAGTATGTGCGTATTGAGCGCCACTCTCACGTATCGAGTATGTGCGTATTGAGGCCAATCTCACGCATCGAGTATGTGCGTATTGAAGCCAATCTCACGTATCCAGTATGTGCGTATCGAGCGCCAAACTCACGCATAGAGTATGTGCGTATTGAGGCCAATGTCACGCATTGAGTATGTGCGTATTGAGGCCAATCTCACGTATCCAGTATGTGCGTATTGAACGCCAATCTCACGCATCGAGTATGTGCGTATTGAGCGCCACTCTCACGTATTTCTCCGAGTCTCACGACAAAGTAATTGAGTGTGAGCTTGAGTCTTACAAACTCAGCGTGGTCTCACGTATTAAGCGTGCGTATTGCGTGCGAGTCTATGCACTGAGCGTTGAGTATCGTCTATCTATTAAGAAGATTACAAAGTCATAACGATTTGTGGGAACAGCATTTTAATATGTTTAATGCCAGAAAGACATTGAAGCATGCATGGGAGTCTTGTATGGTATTATTCCAGCTATTTCATCTCAAGAATACGTCTGTATTTCTGAAGCTTGAATTGTCTCTGTTCAAAAGGATATAGAAAAGAAAAACAAAAAATGAGATAAAGAAAAGTCAAGGTGGCGCATTACTGAGTTAGCATTCGCACCTCCCACCCCTATGACCCACATTCACTTCCTGCATGAGGCATATTCCACATTCACTTCCTGCCAGGGGCATGATTCACACTCACTTCCTGCCAGGAGCATAATTCACACTCACTTCCTGCCAGGGGCATAATTCACACTCACTTCCTGCCAGGGGCATAATTCACACTCACTTCCTGCCAGGGGCATATTCCACATTTACTTCCTGCCAGACTCCGCGGGTATATTTGCGGCCACTTTGGTTTCTGGAATTCTTTGAAGGCAGCCTGACTCAGAGGCTACAGTCGCTCTTAGGAAAAGGTCAGAAAGTATGTGTAACGGGTTAAGTAAAGGGTATTTTAAAAGTTAGTCTTAGTACAATTTTTACTCCCAGTAAATATCAATACATGTTTTGTTATTGCTACAAAAGAATGATAAAAAGTTATTTCATTCCCCCCAACAAAAATTTAATTAATATATCAATGTATATAAAAAATGTGACGAACAAGAAAAATAAAAACCGCAATTATATACATGCGATCAGATTTACTCACGCAAGCAGAGGAAAAAACGAGACCAAAAACTTGTAAGTACTCTTTACAACTGATTATCAGATACGAGCACCTACTTGGTAGATGCCGAATGGAATCAATTTAAATAAAAATAATAAGGCTGCTCTCTACTTTAAATTTTAGTCGATAGTGAAGAAGTTGAAAGAAGTATTCGAGAAAGAAGAATTTGGAAATGACTGCCAAACCGCCCCTCCAGACAAAGCGAGAATGCAACTTTCGTTAGGGAACGGTTTGGCAAGCCCTCATTACCAGTTTTTTTTTTGTAATCTCAACTTTCTCGAGCTGTCCCTTATGATTCTAATAGGGATTTATTGGAGCCGAAAACAACTGAAGCATTGTACACAATTTGGGCGTCCTGCTGATGAACAGCAACTGTTTAGCTATTTAGTTTCAGCAGGATTCTAGTTATATGTCTGTTCAGATATCTATTGATCAAAGGATAGCATAAAGCTTACACTTGATCCGAGGGTCAGATCATTATCATTACCCTTATCATTATCCTGTCATGCACAAATGTACCAGATTGTCTTTTGCTAGTTGGTTTTACTTACCTAATACTATCGTGATGAGCTTTGTATTCCATGATGGTGTTTAGCGGTAGATTCAACACTCTCTTTAGCGTATCCCTAGAGTTAGAAAGTATCATAAATACAACCAATGAAATAAGATTCCTTTACATGTAAGCATTTGGGGGATAGCTAAACTCTTGTATCTGAAATTGCTACAACGGCCATGAACAAAGTGTTGTAGAAAGCAATCATATCATAGAGTCACGGAACATGCTTTCAACCAAGGTTATCAGCAAAACTGTTAGCCCGAAAGAAGTCAATAAATTCCATGTAGTAATACCGCGACAAGAGGTCCAGTTTGAGTTGGCTACGATAAACAAAGGCGAATGGCTTGTCTTTCAATTGAGTTCAGTCTGTTCAGATAATCGAGGATGCACTGTAATTTGTGTTTTCCTAATAGTTCTTTAGATCAACTATTATTTTATCCATTTCGATGTAATTACTTTCAGCTTTCAAAATGTACAAAAACATTATTTTTATTTCCTTCTTAAAACTATTTTTGGCAGCGCTTTTATTCTATCGGGTACTACATTCCACACTTTGGCTGCAACACGTGAAAAAGAATGTTTTTGAAAGTCAATTCTAGAGCTTTTGATCAAAAAAAATTTTGAGAAGTTGACGAACGGGTAGCATATCCGTGAATGCGTGTGTTGCATTTATATCATACATTAAGATCGAGATCGCATGGACATAAAGAAAACTTATGGGTAAAATGTTAGTTTTGATGAATAAAGGGATAGGATGCTCATTTTTGTCCGCAAAGTGGATCAAGCGAAGGGCGCGCTTAAGTAGAGTATTGAGTTTATTTAGATGTAATTTACATGCGTCGCCCCACGATATAAGTTAGTAAGAGAGATATGGTGTTATAAGAGCATTATAAATATTAGTATTAACACTATAGGGTATATAATGTCTTAGTTTACTTCACATACCAACGGTTTTACTTGTTTTGGTTACAACAGAATCAATATGATTCTTCCAAGAGAGGTTTTCATCAATAAAACGCCTAAATACTTAACAGAGTCTTCATATTCTAAGCTTACATTTCTATTCAAATCATAATCAAAAATATAAATTTTGGGAATATTTTGTATTTTCTTTTGGTAGGGTCGGAAAATAACATAGTTAGATTTCTTAGTATTAATTTTAATGTTTTTAAATCTCAGTATTAACAGTCATTTTTAATGTTTTCAAGTTTTAATTAGCAAAAATAATATTAGTGTCATCGGTAAAAAGAATTTCAATTTGCTAGAACAATTATTGATATCATTAATGTACAACAGAAAAAGTAGGGATACAGAGCCCTGTGGTACACCGCATGCGCATGCGCACTTATCCGAAATATGGGAGCATGTCTGAGTTGTTTGGATGCGATCAGTCAAACAGGATTCAAACCAATCAGGAATAAGTCCTCGAAAGCCATAATGATAAAGTTTATCAAGCAGAATTTTATGATCAACAGTATGAAATGCTTTCTTTTTCTCGTTTTCAAGTATCGAAGGATTCGGAAAGCTCATAAAATTGAATAAAACAATTATTATATTCGCGCTTGTTCAATATGAGAAGATGCACGCTCTTGGAATAATTGAAGTGTTTAGAAACAGAATAGGCTAACCCCGTGATAGTAAGTTTTAAGAAAATGCAGGTTAAAAATTTGAATCCATTAAAAAAATTTTCAGAGTATTATATAGTTAAGACATTCATGACAAAATATTTCTTTTTTTGTGTACCAGTAATGCTTTAAGGCTGTGTGGGCATTTATTTTTGAAAACTTAATTTGGACTCAGGGAGCACTCATTCTCTGGTTAAATTACCACTGTTTTAAGTTAATTTTGAATGAAAGTTTTAACACAGACAGTTGTAATAAACTCTAATATAGTTCTAATAAATTACAGTTGCTTATTTTAGTTGAATGAACCCACGATCTGTTGGTCAGCAAAATTGTGGGCAGGCTAATTTTGGCACAGAGCGAACAAGCCAAATCCAATATAGGCCAACACCAAGAACACCATAAAAACTATATAAGCCAATAGTGGGTTAGACCTCTTTGCCTCTGAAAAGGTGTCATAAAAGGCTATTCATAAAAATCAAGAGTGAATAAACATTCTTTGAGGTTAGCCCAATTTGCTTAGCTGAGCCCTTCAATTGTTAAATAGCCCACATGGCCATAAGCTGAATGATAATGAAAACAACATAAAAATCCAAAAAACAGTTTCGGTGGTAAATGTATCTACACCATTTAGAGACTGGTGCCACATTTAACACAATTATTGTTGTAATTTTAGACCAGGAAGAGGACCGGGTATGTAGGGGAATAAAAGAAGCTATATGGGGGAGGGCAGAAAACCCTCTCTCAACCGGAAGGCAAGGCTGGGCCCTCAGGCAAACTTCCTCGCCAGCTGTTAGAAACAATTACAATCATAAGGCCGCAGACCACGACTGCAACGTCGTAAATGTAAGAAATATTTTTATTTCCACGAAGTGATCAATTCAAGAAATAATTCATGCGTAGTATGAGTCTATCATGAACATTATGGATGCACGGAGGACGTTGAGAGAGCACGAAAGAAGCGTTTGAACAGCACGAGGAGAAGCTTTCAGTTTCCGCGTCTGTCAGAGATGCAAACCTGCAAGTACTTTATTGTATTTTTCATCCTGTAATTCTGTGTACATGTAGATGACTCGAATGGAATTACAAACCTTATACGTGCCGTTGTTGCCTGATCTGCTGCATTTCTGTTCCAGATGGAAATGATATCTTCCTGTAGGTGAAGGGGATCACATCACTCAAGTCACTGCTTGAAAGGCAATGTTTCTTACAACAAAAACCTTATAATTTCATTATTGAATGTTAATGTACATTCTATATCTATCATTATAATATAGATAGGACACTACGCGCGCTCTGATTGGTCGAAAATCTTTATTTAACAAATAAAGAAGCCTAAGCCGTGTTTTAGACTGTGATAAAACACGACGGCTATTTGAGAACACGAG
>JAOTRI020102901.1:0-13951 GCA_028564885.2 Zoanthus sanctaehelenae
CTCATCTTCCTCCTTTTCCTCCTCCACCTCCTCTTCCTCCTTCTCCTTTCCCTTTCTCATCTTCCTTCTTTTCCTCCTCCACCTTCTCTTCCTCCTTCTCCTTTCCCTTTCTCATCTTCCTTTCTCATCTTCCGCCTTTTCCTCCTCCACCTTCTCCTTTCCCTTTCTCATCTTCCTTTTTTTCCTCCTCCACCTTCTCTTCCTCCTTCTCCTTTCCCTTTCCCTTTCTCCCTTTCTCATCTTCCTCCTTTTCCTCCTCACCTCAAGAGCAGTCAAGAATGCCTACATTGTTGTTTTGAAAAAAGATTAAATTGTCCTTCCTGGATAGTTGACTTGCGATTTCTCTAATGATTTGCACATGATTCAAATTTTGCAGTGTTGTAAACTAGGTCAAATTTTGTTACCCCATTCCCTTCCATAACATTAAATAAGACGTTTTCATCAAATTGTTAAAAGCTAGATTGAATGGCTAAAAGTTAATGAACAATTAAATTGAGATTCATATTTGCATCAAAGTAAAAAATCAAAACCCGTTAAAAAGCTAGATACAAAACAAAATTGAACTTGGAAAAAAAAAAAGAAAGAGTGGATGACGAATCTAAAAAAATGGTTTATGTCCAAAAGCACCTTTTGGGGATCGCCGACAGGCGTTTTTATGTTAAGATTGGAAACAAGATCGTGGGTTAAACATTTAACCCTGGATTAGTGATAACCGACTTTTGAACAACTGGGCCCAGGAAGGTAAGGAATACTGTTTCGATTTTTCTAGGAAAAGTCTTATTAATCCCAATATTACGGCAAAAATCTCTCCTTGTTAGAGTGGAAACAAGATCGTGAGTTAAACATTTAACCCTGGATTAGTGATAACCAACTTTTGAACAACTGGGCCCAGGAAGGTCAGGAATACTGTTTCAATTTTTCTAGGAAAAGTCTTATTAATCCCAATATTACAGCAAAAATCTCTCCTTATTAGAGTACAAACAAGATCGTGGGTTAAACATTTAAGCCTGGATTAGTGATAATCGGCTTTTGAACAACTGGGCCCAGAGTGTTTCATCACAAAGTAATACACGGCTTACGCTTCTTCGATTGCTTTATGATATAGAATTTACGCGATTAGAAACACACAGCACACAGTTCGACAAGCTGATGCAATTTGAATTCTTGTTTATTTGATAAGTTACTCTCAATTTCAGAACTCTGCTGTTTTGGCAGAGAACCTCATCAGAAGTGTCTTCAAACAAAATGGCAAGAGATATGCCGGTGGCGAAGAACACGTTTTTTCTGTTTCATACTCTGATAAAACATGGATTTTCGACCAGTCAGAGGGTGAGCAGGGTCCTATTTATATCATGATACACTTTTTATATAAAAACCAGTAAATATTTCCGAGGCTTATTGTTCCTAACTTTTAGTGATATCAGCCTCAAATTGCTCTTAATTCTGTTCTTGTTTCTAAACAGCTCAATTTGAAAAAAAACGTAATAAAAACAGATAAGGGATGGAAAACCGTGAATGTGAAATACCGTGAGACTTTGTGTGTTATAGGTTATTTCATGAGTTTTAGAAAACATTTTCATAGATATTCAGAGCGTCATGCATCCCGAGATTGTTTTAAATTCTCGCCAATTTGAGACTAGTTGTTCCTATAAAGTTGTTTTATGAGTAAAAAAAGCGTGTACTTAATAACAGCATCCATTGAAACTCTTTGTTTTTGTTTTATTTTTAGAACATTTAGAAACCTAGTGAGATTCCACTGAGGAATAGAGATAATAGGACTCGAGGTACCTTACAAGGATCTAACTCCTGGGCCTACCGTTTAACGTCCTTATCCGAGAAGACGCGAAAGTCTAACCGTTTGTGAGATGTTATAGCAAAGGTAGCACTTTCTCCTCAATTATTTTTTATAAGACCTTGAGTGTTGGTCCGGCCGGGAATCGAACCCGGGACCTACCGCACAGCAGACTAGCGCCTTAACCAACTGAGCTAAACAGGCGGCAGCTTTGCTTATTCTTACACTGAAGATGGATAAAAGTAAGCCGAAACATGTCAATCTGAAATTCATTGTGTTCTACTTAAAATTGTGTTGCAATTCATACTTTTCCTCTAAGACATTGATAATACACTCTAACAAAGTATTGTAATACCAATTACCGATATTTATGGTCTCCATGCTTTTCAACACCAGAGAGGCAGAAAAAAAGACGGCTTTGCGCTCTCTATCGTTGTCTAGAATCACATGTGATGCTGTTTTGTTCTCTCAATAAATGCACATCACAGTATAAAGAATTCTAAACCACTGTAGTGTGATAGGCGAGAGAGAAAAATGCTCATACAGAAAAAACTAAATATTTCTATTTAAGGCCACTTAAAAAAAATTCCCGGTTTATCATCAAACTTTCTTCAAAATTCAGTGAGGGAGGGCGCTTGAGGACTGCTGAGTTAGTTCGGGAATAAACTGCACCTCCAATTACCAAACCAAGTTGGAAGCAGTGACATTTCTAAGGTGGAGTTTGAATGGCTAAACGAGTGTGACACAAATACACAGAAAAGGGAATAAAGTGTCGTAATAATATGTTGCCAATCGAATGGCTTGCCACTCTATTAATTGTTATGTAACATAGAAAATGTTTCTCGACTTTTTTATCATATATTTTTTTTATTAAAAAAATCTAAAAAAAAAGTCAAAGCACTGGCAAAAATCAGTGCGCGCGCTGATGATAAACCGGGATATTTTTTTAAGTGGCCTAACAAAGATTTTTTAACCCTTTCACTCCCAATCAGTTATCAACATTCATCTTCTCCTTACATAACAAATACAACATAAGACATTTTGTAATGAGAAAATGAGAATTGATTACACAAAGCAAATTACCGAACATTAAAAGTGAAATTCTCCCAAACCTGTTCAATAAAAAGTATGGGTTCAAGTTGGGAGAACTTAATAATTCAACTGGGACTGAAAGGGTAAAAAACTGATATCGCGCAGCTAGAAATGATAATCGAATTAAAAACTTTGAGCCACGGAAAAATTTACTGGTTCTAAAATCTGAAAATCAGCAGTGTGTTTTCGATCCTCCATTATTGACCCGCAAAAGGTTTCCCCTTCCCTCACCACCAACCCCCTAGGAGCCTGGCTCTGTTTTTGGCTCTGTAAAGAATGCATACGTCTGTCTGAATTAGCCTGCGTGCAGCCGAATGATACCCCGAGGATTTTCATTCGGCTGCACGCAGGCTAGTCTGAATTGAAAATCAAACTATATAATCTTCAATAGAAGTGCGTTTTAACGAATAACCACAACTCTAAAAAATTATTCCAAAAGACCCTAGTTGCTTTACTAGGGTTGTGCTTGCCAAAGTATTGCTTTCTCATGCATTCAAAACTTTGTAAGCCATCTTTGAGATTTAATTATGATATCATTATGATATAGTGCAATGATAATACACTATAATTAAGTACTTTAATTGTTTTTATCCTAATTAGGTTATCGTATAAAAGTTACTTAAACTGAATTTTGGCTAACAAGGATTTCAAAACGTGTTTTAATAACATTTAATCGTGTATCACACAATAATATAATTATTATGACTAGGGGGGCTAGAGACAGTACAGTGTCGCATTATTCACGGCAGCTGAACTAATCATGCGCAGTTACATCTTTATCGACACCAGTGTTGTAGCACGAACTCACAATGTTGGCCTCTAAAAGAAACAATTAATATCCATTTTAATGTTTTTTTTATTTCAGTGGCCTACATGCTGAAGCTAAATTCTAATATCTGACAGCCCACTGAGCGAGCGATTATCTGGGAATTCTGTATTGTAGAGTAGGTGACATTCTTTGACCCCCCTCCCCTCCCCTGGAAGGGACTCTAATCCATAGCAGATTAACTACTCATTTAAGGACGCCTAACGTATGGAAAATGAGCCAGCTTGACCAGTTAAAGTGATTACATAAACATTGGGCCTTGAGTTTTGCATCGACTCCTAGAAACTTTTCCATCATTTTCAAGCTAAAATCACTTAAATTAAAATACGAAGACTGCGACAAAATATTTTTAATTTAGGAGTAAATTTGGGCAGATCTGCCACAAGCAACATGATCTATTATAACATTAAGTTCAGTACTGGTACAATGTAAATATTTTAAAGGTATTTATTATAAGAGATTATTATATGGCCATGTTTCAAGAGGACTGGAAACAAACAAATTCAAGAATTTGATTGGCTAAAATCGATCTCACTGCGTTCGGTCAGTACTGGCGACCTCGGTCATGATTCTCCCATACAGACCTCCCGCTCAGTTAATAAGAGATAATTATTAACTAAGCACCAAGTCTATATCAAAAAGTGTTGTTTCTTATGCATTTCCTAATTTTTTAAAAACCTCCAAACTTCGGAAAGTTTCGGAAGTTCCTTAAAGTTTTTTTAAGTAGTTTTGGGAGTTTTGAAAATCGACATCCGGCAACAGTTTCAATTACACGCGTATACGGCATGCATACGTAACGAAAAACGAAATACGTACCTTTTTCGCTACTTAAGGAAAAACCACAGACCAACTGATATGCTCACAATTAGAATCAATGCGCTGCTAACGCCAACAATAGTCCAAATGGTACTGCTCTTGATTGGCGGAGCCGTTTTAATGTTACCACTAAACATTAACTTGACTTCTCGTAACTCACGAGCTGCAAGTATAGCACCTCCCGTTGCATTATGGATCTGTAACACGACCATAGCATCTGCCAATTTCTGCTTGTTATTAGCTATGGTCAAAACAATGGATTTACTCCATTCTCCCTCAGCAAAGTATACTCTCCCTGACGAAGGTTTGAGAAGACTAGTGATTTCATAGGAATCGTTTGATTCTAAGCGCCAAGTGACTGCTATATTTCCGGTTGAACCTTTGCGTCTTAGCATCTGAAATGTACGCTGAGTTATTTGTGATTCCCGTTTAATGATAATTCCACCGCTAGTCTTATCTGTGAATAAAGCAAACTAAACATCAATTTAAAAATATACGGTCAAAATCAGCTTACTCTTGAGAAACTTCGAACCTGTAAATTTGAAGCGAGTTCTCTCGGAAGGCAGGGTCAACGCATTTAGAATACGCGCATGCGTAGTACTTATGCGCAGATACACGTTACATAAGTCTTAAGATAATGCATGGGTGTGTGATTTACGTTTTCATATGAAACAATCTTTGTTGAACCATATTCCTAAGCTGTTTACAATCCCCGATACATCGCAGTGTGTTTTAAAGGGAACAAAGTAAAAATATATTAAGATGAAATAATAATTAAATGATATTAATAATGAAAAGATACTAGGAAAATAATCCGAGCTCCAGATGGGATTTGAACCCACGAACCTCCGTGTTCTAGTCGGATGCTCTACTGCTGTTAGTGAGTTTCGTGTGCGTCAGTCATTATTAGGCTGTATGGCCGCGAGATGCGGTTCCAGTCTAGACCAGAAATATCGACCCTTGCTCACCATAGTCTCCAGTAGCTCAGTTGGTAGAGCATCCGACTAGAACACGGAGGGTTGTGGGTTCAAATCCTATCTGGGGCTCGGATTTTTTTCCGAGCATCTTCTCGTTGTTAACAACAAAGATTGATGTGATTAAATGATACTAGATAAATTAACATCCCAACATGCAGAACACAGGTAAGAAACCTTAATTCCATTCAACTTTAGAATCAAAATAAAGATATACATTGAAGAATATAATTTGCCGCTCAGTTGGCTCCAACTGCCGCACAATATGGGGAAAGGTGCCGCATAGTTTTTAATTTTTTATCGCACTATACAAAATGCCCTGATATTAGCTTTAAAAATTTGTATTAAATAAGAAAACTGAAAAGTTCCTTCTTACTTCGAACTTTACACTGGATTTTACGCGTAAATCGCAAGGAGATTTCACCCCTTTCAATTTTTCAAGGAGCCGAGGGCTGCGTGGGAAAACCACCATACGTCTGTTCCAGAGTTTGGAAAAGAAACTATAAAAATGTTTGAAGATACAATTCAATGACAAAAGCGGTAAACTTGGTATAGTTAAATTGAAATTATAGTTTAAATCTAGGCAAGGTAGTTGAATTAATTAAAATCGCTTCTTTCAAAAATCTCACAGAGCAGAGTTCTTTCCTCTAAGGCATCCATCGTGAAATGACCGTTGTGTGCGAAAGCGAGGCAAAGTAACGAAAGGGATTCTGGGAAGGTGGTAAAATCCTCCTTTATGCATCTGGTAAAGATTCTGAGCTACTGCAACCAAGAAAATGTATAGTCTAAGCAATTAATATATGCCCAGCCACATACTGTTCAATTACAACAAACTGCAGTTAAAGCTGTAGTATTTACCAAGTTAGTAAATGCTAGGCCATCTTCATGTCTGCTTGACATCTTTGTGAACATTTGGTTATATTTAAAAGCAAATACTTTGAAAATTTGACTACATTTTTGAATAAAAACAGTAACAAAATTATTTTGGTCTATTATTTTAACACAAGCATTCACTGCCTAAAAGCATTGCTCCCAAAATGATTGTAAATATTAGATTTCAAGCCAATTATTAACGCATCATTAAATTCTACAGTTGCAGACTAAACCAACAAATTTTTTTGGATCTTTTATTGATATACCACCCCATTTATAACATTATTCAACCAAGTTGAGGAAACCAAGTTTCAAACATACCTTAAACTTATTGCAAGAAAAAGTGATAATTAATTTTATTTTCAAAGAAGAGGGTTAATATCATACTACGAGAATCAATTTCTGTTCTTTTCCAACTCACTGTATTATGAAAGAAGATACACATGCCATAAATTCAGGTTGGGAGTGATCAATTGTTAGAACACAGCACCGGCTGTCTGTGTGGACAGTACTGAGGCCTGAACTATATTTTTGTGTTTCCCTATTACAGACATTTTTAAGGTCGGTCTGGCCAGTCAACTGGGTATTGAATGTTACTAAGAAAATGTCAAATGACTAAAATATTAAATGTTTTCGATATCAATATATTTTTTTGAAAAAAATGTTTTTTAATCAATCTATTTTCATTTTGTCTTGAACTGAAAAAGGAATGGACTGGTATGTGTTAAATTGGCCTGCCCATACTTCAATTAAAGCTAAAAACACTATAGCATAATTCATTATTTTGTAAGTACAATTATAATAAAACTACATATAAAAGCATATAAAAACTACAGAAAACATATAATTACTTAATTCTTTGTTTGCTACTTGCAAGGTGTATTAAAGACTTTTACAGGGTAAGATGCAAATAATTAACAATTATTCACAAATTTTAATTTTTGTGACGCCACACTTAGCCACTCTATTACAATGCAACATAAAGAGACAATAGGAAGTGGCTACTATTTTTTAAATATTTTTCCATCATGCCATAAACCAAAAATAAAATTAATGTTACCCTTTTCTCCTAGAAATATGTATAGATTTTATATCTGTACTTAATAAAAAAAAATTTTATTGGCAGGTTAACAAACTCTAAATAAAGAAAAAAACAATGATCAGTGGGACAATTAAAGGTCGTATACATTGTATGCAACTTTAGAATCCCACATGTAAAGGCAATTCAGTCTGCTGTGCATATAAATAAACACAGTATAAACAATATCAAGCGTGTTGTATGAGCCGAGAGAAGGTTAGCATCTCCCTCGATAAGGACGAGAAAAGTCTTCGGACTTTTAACATTCAACACATGGTTAAGGCTTTGCCACTTACTTCGTGGCATCTAACCAATTTTTAATGTAATCATATTGCAAACTGGTTCTGCTAACACTTGAATGAACATATATTAATACAAATCTAATTGTGATAGCCTCCCTTTGGAGAAAAAGATGGCAGTTCAAAATAGAAAAGCCCGACTTTGCTATAATGGAAGATTTCATTGATAATTTGATTTTTACACGTTTATACTAAAGCATTTAGATCTACTACGAGTTTGAATAGCTCATTCGTCCTACCGCCTTATTGGGAATTCTCCTTGAGGTGTAGTTGTTAAATAGAAGTAGAAACTTTGTAGAAGGTTCCATAACAATCAATCGGTTCAATAGGGTTTTAGCCAACCATTTCATTTGGAACTTGGTTACAAAACTGGCGGGATACCTCTCCAAGGAATTCCGTGACGCAGGCCTGGAATACATAAGGGCGTATTTCGACAAGAACAATGAGCCCCGTTGGAAAGATTGTGTTTTGGAAGTGGACAGTACGTTTGGAATTGTGCTTGGCTTGGTGTTTGTGGAGGAAGTTCTCAAGAAAGACGGAAAACAAGAAGTAACTTACTTACACTTTATATTTATGTACAATCTAACCCTACAACATTTCCAGTTGCTTTGACTGAAGCTAAAGTTGAATCTACCCATTTCACTACTTACACCGATCTAGGGAAGTGAGACGGGGAAGGGTTCATTTGTACTCCTCTTTTTTCCGGTGATGTCTATAAACTATTGTCAAATTGAAGGATTTAAATAAACTTTCAAAATATTTGTTGTGCAGAATGATGAATGCTGTTGTTGGAGCCATTTTTCCGTAGTGATGATACAATTGGAAAAGTGCAATCATGTTTCCACCACACCTGGTGATGACAAAAGAAGGAAATCTTGTTGTTATTTGATAACATGATATTCTTGTAAATATTGGCAATAAATTTAAATTGAAAAAAAGGACTCACAGCTTCCATCCCTGTATAGTCTGGTTTTCGAGTCTTCCTGTTGATCTCAATATGATTCCGATGGTTTTTTCTCCGGGTATATACTCCGTTTTTCCTCTCTCTGCAAGTTTGACTTATACTCTAAGAACAAACTCCTCGTGTCATTGAAAAATCAACCTCTGGCTGGGTAGAATGAGCAATCACTTCGCAATTGACGTTAAATAGGTGTTTTATTACATATATGATATGTTCTTTTATTGCAAAATTCGCCTTACGTAGATGTCTTGTTATGTGACATGCGGGATACAGGTGACATACGGGTTACTCGCTACAGTTGGGAACCAACCTTGGGCTTCCTAAAGACACACAATTTCCATCCCCCTATAGTTCGGTTGTCGAGTCGACCTGTTGATCCTCAATATGACTCCGAGGGTTTTTTCAGCTCCGGGTTTATACTTCGGTTTTCCTCTCTTTGCAAATTTGACTTTTACTCTAAGAACAAATTCCTCGTGTCATTGAAAAATCAACCACTAGCTGGGTAAAATGGGGAATCAATTCGCAATTCGCGTTAAATAAGGAATTCATATATACACTCGAAATTAATATTCATGTTTTATATCTATTGTATTTACATAAAGAATCATTCTTTTTACTATTAAATTTTCAATCTCGAATATTGCGTTTCTAGAGATCTGATTGATTCACTCAATCTCGGTTATCAGCTCATATACCGAGTCACCATATATGGAAACTACCTGTGTAAAGTTTTGACTAGCTAAAATATGTCAGATTAAAATTTTGTTGTCATTTTCAAGTATAGAAGGACTTGGAAATTTAATAAAACAATTATTCCATTCGCGCTTGTTGGATATGAGATGATTAGAGCCAACTCGGCGCTATGCACCTCGTTGGCTATTTACCATCTCATATCCAATTAACGTGCGCTCTTGGAAAATTTGTTAAATAACCACGTGCATGCACCGTGCAATATCCTCTATATCTATTGTAATATTATATAAAGAATGAAAACCAGCGTGTATATAATATCCTCTATTTATTGAATTTATATAAAGAATGATAAACTTTTTTTGTTTATTTTAAATCTTATTTTATAACATAACGATTTCTAAATACAAAGGCTATGTACCTTGTGGACAATTTGAGAATGGAGTTTGAAGAAAGTTTTGATGCCATTGAATGGATGGACAAAAATACTAGTGAGGCAGCAAAGAAGAAGGTATTTGCTTTTTCATTCATTATTCAAATTCTTTATCGAACTCCTTTTCTATGTATAGAGACCCGCAGAGTTGTTGAACTTTGGCTTCGATCTCAAGAGCCACAAATAAAAGGCAGTTTGATTCTCATCAGAAGGTAATACCACTTCACCCACGTCATAAGAATGGAAATCTGAGTTTATTCTAGACGGCATAGAATAACTCACAAACATTCCAACTTCTGGTGTGAATTTACTCGGCAACTTCCAACCAAAAGGCTGAGATCTTGAAAACAAATTTTCAACCATAGTGACCGTTCAATAGTTTTAATCAATACTTCCTACTTAATTCTGTTCCATAGACTAGAGCCATGATTGAGCACGTTGGATATCCAGAGGAAATCAAAAACACAACTTACATAAATCAACAATACAAGGAGGTAAATTTTGAAGACAATGAAGTATGATACATGCCGTTATAAGATTTCGGGTTTATTAGACTATAGCTTGGCAAGCTTAGAGCTAAATTAAAGAGGGCACGGTCATGAAAAATTCTCTATCTCTCAATCCAATGACTTGATATTTTTTGTTGAATAGATCATAAGTCATACCATAAATGGTTTTAAAACAACAAAATTCTTTTTCACAATAAAAAATTATATACCTTATCGATTGGAATAAATTTACTGAGAAACGACTTAATTGCATGAAAGTATGTGTTTACTCTGTCTGACCTTAAAAATTATTTCTTAACTTTGAAATTTCAAGGTTTTCAAAAAGTGCTTTAAAAGTTAAATTTAAAAAAGTACAAACTGAAACGCTGCGGGGAAGGGAGAGGGAATTACGGAGTACATACGCAACCTCCTCTCCCCAAACCCCCATACAAATGGGCGAAAAGGTTCAAAAAGTCCACTCGCTTATAAAAATAATGAGAAAGATTCCTTAGAAACTGATACGTCATACATTTTTACTTCCGTATGTGTTGCAGTAAAGCTCGCTTTGCAATTGGTTCAAAAACAATTGAAACTGAAGACCATTGTTTTTTAACCAATTACAAAGCGAGCTTTACTGCAACATATACGTAAGTGAAAATGTATGACTTATCAGTGTCTAAGGAATCCTTCAGAAAATATTTTGGTAAATACATTTTTTTCTTGAATAAGGATTTTGCTAACATTATTTTGAGTTTTGTGATTTTTTTCCAGTTTTCGAAAGTTTATTATGTTTCTAAATACGGTAACACAAACAATAAATCTTGGGAGTCACAATGTATTGCGGGATTTCGTCATCAATACGTCAAACCGTAATCATTATAAACCTTTAACTATCAAAAAAGTCTCTCCATGTCATTTCCATCGAAATAACTCGAATTTATAGTTCTCAAATTCATTTCAGACAGAGACAGAGATGCTATAAATGCTTCACAAAACAAAATATTGTTACATCACGACAACGTCACGTGTTTTAATTAAAAATTGACACAACTACTGTACAGGGAGAAGACTGGGTCAGTGTTTCAGTGAACCTACTGGAATGCTTCTCAATTAAAACCTGTGAAATATACTTTTGCTTATTACCTGGCTTCTCAAAACCGACCGGCCGGCGGCTGAATGAGCCATCTTCATTTTTTTCTTTTAAAATTGAGCAGCAAAGACAAAAGTTAAAGAAACAAAGTTCCATTCTTTAGCAGCATTTAGCACCAGTTATTCACGAATATCTCATTGCCTAATTTCGTATTTGAATCTTCACTCTGACATTTTCTAAACGTAAATAAATTGGGATTTTGTGTCAACCGTACCATCCTTGAATCGAACTCTCGAGATGGTATGGATTTGAACCGCTGATCGTATGTATCGCATAATCATTGCTAGTAACATCCGAACATTACATTAGGGCAAACTTTTTAAGCAAAAACCACCCAAACTCTACTCCACGGTTTGGCCAGAACCTGCACGCATGCGCACAACCAGCTTCACCCGAGTAACAACAAAGCAAGTAACATTAGGGACCTTAAGAAACGAGGACGGCAATGTCAACGACGACGGCAGAAAACAATAGAAGATACAATAACTGCACGTTGGAATGCACCAAGTGGAGCACGTACACGGAGTTATGCTAAAATTACAACGTGAAAACACCATTTTTTGAAGTTGTCAAGACAACGTGGACGTAACAGCAAAAACTTTCTCTGTAAGTGTTTAGGTTCATGGAGATACATTTTTTTCGTTTTTTTATTCACAAAGCGTAAAGGAAGGAAACAAAACCCCAAATGACTCGAACAAAGAAACAAAGAGTAATTTTAAAAAAAAGTGATTTCTCGGAGCCGTCGTCGTTCATGATCACGTCCTCGTTGCTTAAGGTTCCTAATGTGTTCCAAATAGGAGGCAACTCGCTTCGTTCACAGCAATAAATACGAAATTGAATTGACAAAAACATTGAAAATAAAATTTATTTTGTAATCCAAAACTGGTGCAAAGCAACAAATTAGAACGCTACACATCATCTGCAAAAAAAGTATCCCAGTTTACTTTTGCATGTACGTATACAATATAATGACTGTTGTTCAGATAAAAGAGTTTCAGAGGTCTGTCTTGAGTACTCGGCAGGATGAAGAAGTCTTTAATGAAGGCAAAGTAAGAAAATCTGGTCGTCTCGCACTCTAGGTGGATGGCCAAAGCGAAACGTTAACCTCTCAATTTCTTGCCTGCCAAAACGACATCCACAAGGAAAAGAACAGCGGTCACAAATCCAAAGACCTAATGAGAAAGATACATTTCCATTTTTTAAAAACAGTCAAAAAGACTAACTTGATATTAGTCCAGTTAAAAGGGTATGCATGTGGGTTGAGAGTAGAACAGACAAACCGTCGAACATAGAAAACAGGCACAAGAATTGGCAACATGAACTACGTTAGAATACAGCTAGCTTACATTTAGTATTGAATCAGTTACCAAAGAAGATAAAAACCCTATATCAACGACAAGAGAAAATCTGCACAAGAACTAAGAACAGCTGCTCTAACAGAATGTAAATTATGCTTATATCGGATATAGCAATGGCTGACAACCACTTCGCTTTAATCAGAGTTAACGAACCATGCTTTAATACTGGATTGGGCTCGATCTTTGAACATGGCTAATGTTAACTCAAGTTACACTGAAATGAAGTTTTTCTATGACTAAATATAGTTATCAATTCAAACTGAGATTTTTTTCTTCTACAAGCTCGTACAACGCATAAACACGAATCTAGGAGTTGCCGCCTTGCCACATTACTAGGTTTGTTTGGATGCAAAAAAAAATGAAGTAGTGTTTTTGATTGCTTTAAAATGTTATCTGCACGTTATAGTGACCATACAGACCCCAATAAACTGCACAAGATTGATGTTTGGGTATCTTCAGATCCTAAGCTACAAATGGCTTTTAAAAATTTGAGAAAAGTTGTTGTTTTCCCACAAGACAATATATTTTTAATATATGGTTATTTTTAGACTACAAACAAAGCTTTTTCCTCCAGCCAAAAATAATACTAAATAAACTGGAATTACAGAAAAATGTTCTTATCTTTGTTAACAAATTTAAAATCCAAGACAACCCGAGGAGCTGTCATTTGTTCGCAGAAACAAGCATCACAATAAATGGCGGGAAAAAAGTCAGAACGCGCGCGCACATCCGGGACAATTGGCAAATAACGTTTTCTTATCTTTACTATAACAAATATACGAGCGTTTGTTTTACCTAAAGCATTGATATTTATGTAATGAAAACATTCATCTATAATGTCCTTCTAAACTGTTGCAGTTGCCAAAATCAAAAACAATGTTGTAGAGCCGACAAACATTGATCTACTTAAAGAAGCATGCAAATCGTCAACCTTAAAAGAACATTTTTTAAAAAGAACATGAATTTTAAAAAGTATTAAATTTTGTTGTTAAGATTTAAAAAATTTCCACCATCACGTTTTTTTAAGCAGATTGTGTTGTTTATTTTAGGGGAAGTCCTAAAATTAATTTTTCACCGCTTAACGTCCATTGGACGTTAATGTCTTACCCCTCCCCCCCTTC
>JAOTRI020102912.1:0-13951 GCA_028564885.2 Zoanthus sanctaehelenae
TTCACATTTCTAAACAAAATAAAACTAGTTTGATCTGGCTGTTGAAAGCGATTCCCTCGCTATTTTTTAAAATTTTTTGGACTGCCCGGCATTTAGTTAATTTTAGACCGTGACGGGCTGCCGTGCATTTAGACACTGCGAAAATTAAAACTTCATAATAATAGTATTTTACTCACATTTTAAAATTGTACAGTTTCTGAATATTCCTTTCCTTAAATTAAAAATATTTCGTAAACAGCAAACCTTTGAAAAACAGCACACTAAATTAAATTACCCTAACAGTAACAGTGCACTTTAAAATCTTGAACAATGCGGTCAAAAAAGTTGTGCGTTACTGTACCTTTGGTTCCGAGCATCCAGAGAACCAAAAGGTTCGGATCCATTTTTCTCTTCCATGCAACATACGCCAAAGGGCTTGTATGATTCCATATAATTAGTTTTCATCCGGGGTGTTACCTTGCTCTATCACAATGTTTGACAATCAATAGTTCAGCGACGTACCTTCTATTAATACCGCTAATTTCTCGGCTCAGAGCGATAACCTTGTGTAAATCGTAGTCCTTGAACACATCACCACAATCCGCAATTTTAAGTTCTTCTTACCTCTCCCATTTGGTAAAAATGCTCACAGGCTAAATGAAGCTGGAATGGCGTCATTCACTGTAAAATGGTTGTAATCCGGAGCTCTGTCATCATGTACCAAAAACCCGGCCGCGTGGCTGTACGTCAACATTCATTTCATTTCCCACAACATTATTAAGAAACAAACAATAGCCTATGGAGCACGCCTTTTGGCTACCTATTCATCAGAAATGATTCTACTAATTTTCATACTACTTTGAGAAGCCAGCTCAAAAACTCGTGCTTCATAACATCTCGAAACAATTTAATACACTATGCCTTTAGTGTCGTGCTTTCTTCAACCCTTGTTTAAAAACTCACGCTCGTTTTTTAGCCGTTTTGTAGCCCCATCCCAGTAAGACAGCCTTTTGATGTCTGTCCTCAAACAAACATGGATGCCACCCAGAAAGTTTCCAATGTGCCTTTCACATCATTCGTACACCTAGGTTGTTTTCTATTTGAAGCTTTAATACAGTCTTCCATGTAGCCTTGCATTCGTTTTCGGGCGGCGCTTCGAAGCCTCTCATCGCCCTTCTGTCATAATTAGCGAGATCTATGATAGCCTAATGCATGGCATCTTCAACCGAGGTCAGACCTCTGCCACCTTTCCTGTCCCTTTGAGATGTAAATGATGGATGCGTTTTAAAAAGCTAAAATTTTGATTTTTTTAAAAACACTCGCGCAAATCAATTCCTTATTGAACTCGAAAAGATTTGATTACATATTTTCATGGGATGCACTTAAACTGGAGAAACCCTCTGCTGTGTGTCCTTCGCTTTTAAGACCAAAGCTAGTAGATAGATAAATAGACAAATTATTTAATTAATACAATATTCATCTAAACATTAATGAGAAACAGTACCTTTTCACACAAAAATCAATTATTTTCACACGAAAAAACAACTACTCTGATGATGACATAAGAATTTGCTGTTTTCAATGCAGCGATTTGCGAAGCGGTGCATTTTTCCAAATCATTTGAGTTTATACCATATATAAAATATTACATGACCGCTTGGTTATTTACCCGTGCAGTCATTTAATATGTTCTAGCTTGGTCGATACTCGCCTTTATTTATCCAGGATATATCAGCGGACAAGTGATTCTGACAAAAATAAAATTCAAGTAAAATCTTTTTGTGGGAAAGTACCAAATATTTTCAATATTTGAAAAAACATAAAGAACTTTTGTAAACTGCTCTACATCGTATTTGTTCCTCCACAAATAAAAATTCAAACCCACTCACTTTATAGAAATAAGTCCTTTATTACTATTTAAAATATCAAACCTTGGTCTATAAAATAAATTCTCCTTCCACAAGGCTTAATATTTTGAAGAACATTTTTAAAGACTTTGTACGTTATGTATATATGAAATAAGTTTATATGTATTGAAGAAAAGTGAAAAAATTACAAAATCTAAAATGCAATGAATGAGTTAACAGAAACATAAGATAAACAGAATATTAAAAACTTGTATAATGACAAAATTTTCAGTACCAAAAATATTCTGTTGCAAATGTTCAAACAATAAAAACTTAATACAGTCAATTCAGAAAAGTCAAAATAGATTAAAAACTAATAAATCCTAAAACAAAGTAATTCTTATTACAAATATTTTAAACAGGTTCCCGTCTCCGTAGGCTGCCAGAGCTTTGGTTTTGCTCGATAGTTTCAATAAGCATTTTATTCCTAAAGCCAGTTTCTCTGGCAAACCGCTTCACTTCAATTAGTTCACTATCTTTCTCATTTAATTCACCACGTAAAGTATCAACCTGGTTCCTTAAAGAGTTTTTGTCCTTTTCTAGACCTTCGTTAAACTCTTCTAAAGTCTTCTTTACAAACTCGTCTCTTCTTATTGTTTCCTTTAAATGATCGATGTGACCGTTAAGTATTTGCCGTTCTGACTTAAGAGATTCTTCCATGGTAGTTTTTTGCAGCACTGTGTGGTCGAGTGTAGCTTTCGTTGTAGTCAAATCGTGCTCTAAGTCTGCGATCTTCCTGCTATCCTTGGAAGACTTCTGATCAAAAAAACCGGTCATTTCTCGAAGCTCTTTTCTGAGCTTTCGAATAGTTTCTTCCCGAGACATAATGGCTTCGTTCTTGGTCTGCAGTTGAGCAGTCAGGACCGAAGCTTTTTCTTTGGAAGATTCTTCTCGTTTCATTTGCTCATTAAGGGATTCCCTTAATCTATTAATCTCGTTCTGTTGGCTTTGAAGCGAGATATTGAGCTGCTGCGTGGCTGCCTCATCAGCATTCAAAGCAGCTAACAATCTGTCACTTGTAGCGCTGATGTTGTCGCTAGCTGTATAAGTAAATAAGTTTTATAAGATGTGGTTACATTTTCTAAAATAATTTACAGATTTTCGGTCTAGGTTGAACATTCTTAAATACTTAAAAAGTATTTCAGACTCAAATGTCCTTAAGAATATCAGGTGTATCTTTGTTTAGCAGTTCTTATAGTTTCAGGGCGGTACTTAGGATAATTTTTTATCTGCGGTTGCGAACTTTTTTCGCCTTTACAGGGGTCTCCTGTAAAGAGCCAGGGTATCTAGTTGGAAGTTTCGTTTTCACAGTTGGAAACAAATGATATCGTAGCTTTTTGTTTGAATTCATCATGATTTGTATGGAGACACTTTCCTATTTTGGGTTGAGTCTTTTGTCTTTACACTGAATTACCAACTTTGCACATGCGCAGTTTATCTCATTCCCTGGGATTGGATCCCCGTCAAGAAATGTTTTTTGAAAACTCGTGTACATACAGAGGAGCTCTGATGCACTCGGTGGAAGAATAAAGGAAAAAGGAATTCAAAAATATAAAAAAATGTTTAAGGGCAGCTTTATTTAACTACAATAGCACTAAAAAGTGTGGGTCACTCAAATGGACTTGCAGTCCTTCAGCTAAAAACTAAGTTGATAAATTGGTATAATGTATAAAATGATAAGTTAGAATATAAAAATTATAATAATAAGACTTATTTACAAATATACAAAACAATAAGTCATAATAACTAAAATATAGATAAATTCAATAAAAATGAGACAAACTTTGATTTCTTTTTGACGAGGAGCGTTTCCGAAAAAATTCGTTTTCGCAGTGTTTTTAGATCAAGCTTTAACTTGTTTATTTTTTATCAATTCAATCCTCTGAGTGGTAAGATTAAATACTTTGGGCTGAGTTGTTATAGGACCAAAGACATGAAACTTCACTATATATTCATTATAACAGTGTTAAATGTTACTTATCTGGCCTGAATTGTTCAAAAGTTTGTTAAAACTTTAATCCTTGGTTAAACGAAAATCCAATGAGCAATTTATTACTTAAGAAAAGGTAAACGTTTTTGTATTTCAAATACTGTTTAAAATAACAAAAAGGCATGGAATAACATTTACTATTCCTTGCAACAGTGTTTAAAGATACTAATCTTGGCTGCAATAATTAAACTCTGGTTAAGCTTTAACCCTGGGCTTTAAAAGTAAAAAATTTGGGAGCTTTTTTATCTTTAAGAATGGTGAATAATTATTCAGCATATTGTTTGGATTTTGAAAGAATAAAAATTGTCAGTAATCGCAAACTTAAAGCTCAAATCCTTTCCTGTAAAACTGGTAACAATAGTAGAGTAGCAAAGTGCAACCCCACAAAACTAAAAACTTGTGAGCTTATGAGATTTGTTGAGATCATCCGAGCGACCAAGTTCAAAAATGTATCCTACCCAAAAATCAGCATGTTGGTGCAAATTGTAAGCGAGATATAAACACAGTTGCACTCTAAATAATGACTTTGTATAAATCCTTCAAAAGAGTGATAAGCGGTAGGAAGTGGTCCTGGATGGGCACGTATTAAGGTAGCCTAAAGACAGCATCACAAAAGCAAGCACTGCGCTGGAACCCTTCGGGGAAACGAAATCGTGGCAGACCAAAACACACTTGGAGAAGGGAAATGGAGGCCGAAATGGCAGCCAATGGATACAACTTCAACAGAATGGAAAAGCTGGCCCAGAATCGTGTTCGATGGAGACGTATTGTGGATAGCCTATGCTCCACCCTGGAGAAACAGGGCGATGATGATGATGATGATCATGATGCTCTGCGTGCGAATTTTAAATTTACAGAAACTAATTTCAATTTTGAAAACATTGTTTTCAGCCATTTCTAAACAGAACTTTATATTTTAGCTTAAACTACATAGATAAAGAAAATCTCAAAGAAGCGATATGTGGGAACTAATAGTTTTTAGAACGAGTGTCGCAAGCCTCAAAATTTGCGATACGATAATGGATTGATTGGCCAATCTATTGTCTTTCTTTGCGTTCCAAATTACGCATTTTATTACTGGTTATTCCCTATTTTGAAATCTTAAGAAACAAACGATCTAGAAATACAAAAGACAAAGATTACGAGTCTTTTTATTGTCAAGATTAGCAAAATGCAAGCATACGACAGTTGTTCTGCAATTTCCTGTATGCAAGTTTTGCTTCCTGTCCAACACGGGACACGGCAACCTCACTGCATTTCAGTCTCAACCACACTGTTTTATACAGTTCCAAGCTGTTTGCAGAACGTTTGAGAATAGCTAATGCTAACCAAGGAAATCTGTTGGCTAAGTAAAGGATGTTTACATGTTCTGTTCTGTTTTAGGCCACAATGAATTCCTTTTTACAAGAATATAACACTTACCTCTTTAAACAGATGAGCTAGGAAAAGATCGCTAACAAGATAGCTTCGACAAGTACATTTTCCCTGAATTTGTGTCCTTTTTGAAAACTTATCCAACTCTCTAAAACTGGGCTCTTTCTCAGTATATCCTTTCATGAATTAGGCTATATACGTTTGTATATATACAAGGTATACATCCATGAATTAGGCACCCCTCATATACAACTAGACACACGGTACTAAGATATACAAGAATACACTTTTGTATATAGAGACAAGTATATACTGTATATGAACATTTTGTTATATAGTGGCAATATTATATATTTGTACTGTTACTATAAAAGAACACGAGTAAAAGAAGTATATAGTGTTAGGACTGGACTCTGAAAAGAGATATTAACAAAACAATTGGAATATAAATTACAGAAATTTATTATATGTATTATATAATTAAAAAATATTAATATTTTATGTTACAGTAAACTTTGAACTGTGTTACAGTTTATAACTTATGTTTCCTTTGTTTTATGTCAAATACCCTTTAATCTATACACCATCGAAACGGTTATGAAATTCTCTCAATAATGGTATATATTGCCTTTTTTAAAAAATATTTTTGTAAACGAAGATTTCGTTTATTTAGGCTACAAAGTTTTCCTTTGCGAAAAAATTCAAACAAGCATTTTAATTTCTGGATATTTTTCTTCTTAAATTTTCAACCTCGAATATTGCGTTTCTAGCGTTCTGGTTGGTTCACTCAATCTCGGTTATCAGCTCATATACCGAATAACCATATATGGAAACTAACAAAAAATCCTGTTTCTCAGTTTATTAAAAGTTTTTTGCTATTTTCATGTATCGAAAATTTCGGAAAACTCATAGAATTTAAAAAAACTATTATTCGTTCGCGCTTGTTGGATATGAGATGATTATTTACCATCTCATATCCAACGCGCGCTCTTGGAATAATTGTTAAATAGTTTTATCGTTCAGAGAGAAGTTGAACGAATACATATATCCATTTATTGAAGCTCCCTATAAGGGCTTTTCAGCATCAATGTCATTAATTACAAAATATAAATGAATACAATTATAATCACCTAAGTAAGACTATGGCTCAAAATTTTAATTTTGAAAGGTGTTAAATGTGGGAGAGCCTAACACCTTCATAGCGCGGTTTTGCGTTTAAGACTTTTTTTAATTAGATGATTGTTATCTAATTTATAGTTGTACTGCCTATTTATTTTGGTTTATCTTTTGCTTACATTACTTTTTTTATTATTGCTGTACACTTCCGTTTCGCCGATGGATTATAAACTTTGCTATTAATCTTTCAAGATAATTTCCTTGCTGTTTGACTAGTTTAGTTTTGTAGTTATTTCAGACAACCAGTGCTCTCTCCTTATCAATCCCATCACTATTATTATTGTAAATTCTCTGGTGTTTCTATACATTATTCAGAGAACCTTCCTGTTATAACTAACATTTATTATAAACGATACAGTATAATGTCAATTGGAAGATACAAATATAGTTTTTGTTGCTGTTGTTGTAATTGTTTAAATTGCGTTCATATTACCGCGAAGTTGGCATGAATAAATAAATACTTTATTTTTACTTTATTTAACGTCAATTGCGAAGGAAGTGGTTGCTCATTCTTCCTAGCCAGAGGCAGGCTAATGTTTAATCGCTCGACGACTTAGATCTTGGTGTAAAAGTCGATTTTGCAGAGGGAGGAAAACCGGAGTACCCGGAGAAAAACCCTCGAAGTCAGATTGAGATCGACAAATCTCAGCCCACATGCCTAGCCCAGGAATCGAACCCGGGTCGTAGAGGTGGGAGGCACGACTGATGACCACTATGCCAACCTGACTCCTGACCATAGGCAACCCAGTAATGAGTGTTTCTTAATTAAAATTCTGATATGACAAAACTGTTGTTTTAAAACAGTAGCTAGTCAGGCGTAAATAATTTTCATTTTATTTTCTTGATAGATGCCACAAGCAAGAAAAAGCCACTGACGTTTACTCTCCTTTTCAAACTTCAACAAGAAAAAGGCATTCAGGCTTTGTTCGCAGGTTTGTTAGTCTGTAGTTTTGATAAATTTTAGATAATTTTAGTTGTAGTAACCAGAACATGATTCTCTTTGCAGAAGTTATTGTTTTTCTAAAAAGAATTGTGTATTACGTATGAAGTACTTCTTTCAGGGTTATCCAATTTCTCTCTCTACATGGATGTTTGAAATGTGCTTTCCTAGCGTTTTTCATCTTTACTACTTTGTTTCTAATAGCAGGATAATTCTCCCAGTCCAATGCGCTTTTTGTTTTGTTGCTTTTTTTCTTTAATATATCTCGTTTTTTCATCTCCACGTAAATTTCACTCGTAACAAACAGTAAGCCAATATGTGAGCGCCGTAATTGTCCAAAACGTGCTTGTATATATTCTCCTAACACCAATGTGCATATCGATATCCTCAAAAATGTGAGCTGCAAAGAAAAGGTACTCAACTAAGATCCTTAAGAAACAACTCTTAAACGAGCGTATAGTGATCTTGTAAGCTGGAGTTTGTTGTAATTTAGTAATCAGTACCGTATAAACCAAGTTGTGGTCACTAAAACCGGTGTCTATAACACCAGAGTTCTTCATGAATCTGGTACTTTTGTAAGAATAACATCTATAGAGAAAGCTCCATTTTCAGAAATTTTTCGGTAGGCTCATTCACAAGGGAATCTAAATCGTGTTTTCTAGGGACAGACCAAAGCCAATTGTCGTTGCGTAGAGGAATTTATTTCATTAATTTACATGTTACTTTCTTGAGAGGGGCTGTAATTTTATTGCTCACAAAAATATCAATATCCATATCTTCTTTCACTTTGTCGCGACGAAAAAAGTCTATATCCATCTACCTGGAATTGAAAGTCAGGAAAAGTGCAATCGATCTTTATCTCTCGAGTCGGCAGAATAGCAAAAGCCCTAAAACGTATCTTGAATTGTTCAAAAATTTCTAGATAATGAATCTAAGTTACCTCTTTCCAATTGAGAATGTTTCTTTGAAGTAGATTTAAATGTTGGTTTCTCTAAATGTTTGGCAGGCATAACTGTTAACCTATTAAAGACTATATCACTAAAAGTAAAAAGAGTTGTTATTTCAATATTCAATTCATTTCGTAGTTTCGGTAGCAAATTTTTTTCCCGCATCTCATGTAGCATAAATAAATATTGCCTCCATTATACAATGTCGTACGTTTGTATATTCTGATAAATCTGCGGCTCCTTTCTTTAATAACAACTTCACACTCACTTCTCTCCATTCACTAGGGAAATATGCAGTAGAGAGAGATGTCCGGGTCTTTTACTTGTATATCCATTAGCTCGGCCACTTGACAGACAATATCATTAGTATCCTCTTCTACATTCATCGGTATCCCTAAATTTTCACGCATTCCCTGCGTTAGTACTGTTCAAGTTCGTCCAAGATATCCTCATGCTTCTTTGTGACATTCACAATTGTGATTTCAATGCGTTATTCTCAACTTTTTGGTTGTCAGCAGTAGACATCAGTTGATTTTTTAAAGAGCTATTCTCCATCCTCAACGACTTATTTTCCTTCTCAAGTTTCATTAATTTGCCTAGTAGCTTTTTGTATTTGTCATCAAGGAACTGCAGAGATTTTTCGAATGATGCAAGTTTCCTCCAAAATAACCGCTTTAACATCTGTTGCATGTCTTCATCTACGGTGCTCATTATTACAAGTACAATAACTAGTAATAAAAAAGGAAAAAACATCAAAAATTTAAGCAAAATGTAACATATACGGAGCGTCAATGGATTTCACGTCCGCCGCAGTTGCTAGCCGCTGACCAACCAGAAAGGCCACTATAAATCAAGTTTTGATACTACTTTTGCTTGAGCATTCGAGAGTATTTTCATAGCCAAGTACTACGAGCCAATCGTTTGATTCAGTGAACTAACAGAGTTGTAACTGTTTATCATCACTAACTTTACTGCCAAAATTAATTACTTATACTCGCACATCTCTCTCTACTGCATATTTCCCTAGTGAATGGAGAGAAGTGAGTGTGAAGTTGTTATTAAAGAAAGGAGCCGCAGATTTATCAGAATATACAAACGTACGACCACTTAGCTATTTGCAATTTATTCCTTAAACTACTGAGAGTTCTGTGGGAGCAGCTATATGCACACATGACTAACCAAGAGCTATTTCCTTTTGTACATCTGGATATAGAAAATTCCATTGTACCGAGAGCGCTTTTGAGAGTAAAGAATGATATTTTTCTCAACATAAACACAAATCATGTAACACTCCTGGTATTGCTTAATCTAATTGCCGCGCTTGACATTTTAATGCGTTCATTATAGCATACTAGGCTGCGTAAAAAGCGTTTCAGTTGGAAATAGCGAGAGGGGAGGGGAAGGGAAGGAAAACAGGAAACTCTTGCTGACAAACTGTATTTGGAAACTGGCCACTTGGCAGTTCGGACTGGATTGACAAATCAAATTTCCCTTCGTCTTGGCAGCAGCATATGTGTTGGATCAAAGCAAACAAAGTATGTTTACTTGATAAACGTTTCAAAGTAGGAAATAATTTCGATGAATTCTTTTGACAAATGCAGGCTTTGAAAATTTAAGTTTCAAGTTAAGTTTGCTAATTTTAATCAAAGAAATCTTGTTGCAACGGACAATTTCTTTAATTTAAAGACTGCAAGAGTGAAATTCTGGGTGGAAGGTCGCGTATATAATCCCTGTACTCGCAAATTCCAAAAGTGAGGATTGTTGTATTCATTTGTATCACAACACCAAAATGATTATTATAAGATTTCAAGTTTTAAATTATTTTTACTAATAAACAAATCTGTTTATAATACAGCACCACAATATTTAATACAGGCTTCTTTTCGTGTTTCATGTTTTGTTAGGTACTACGAGATCTTGAATTCTGTTTGTGACTTAAAAAACAAATTCTTATTTTTCACAAGTTCTTAAGTTTACATGTTGCACGAGAAGCAAGACTTTTTACCGAAACAAGTCACAAGACTACTTGTGAAGTTCGGTGTAAACGCCACAGCTTGCAAAACTCGCACGGTATGCTGCGTCACCGTTCTGGTCCTCGGTCTGCAGAATAATTTATAGCTAATTTGTAGATAAATTTGTAAGCTTTACAATAAAAAGAAATAAGAAAGTTTATGTTTCCTTGCAGAAAGCAAGTGAGGAGTTGCACCGTTGCAATAACACCAACATAATAATATTTCCCGTAAAACTATGCCTACTTTGCATTTTCATCTTTTCACAGTCCAGGTTTAGGGCGGTTGCTTGCTACTTCATAGCCTCCCAGAACTTTGGACTTTCAAGAGCTTTTCCTGCTGAATCGAAGACCAGTTGATATTTCTGATCCTGGACATTTTTAATGAAGAAATTGCATTTTAATAGTGAAACAACTGAAACGTCTATAGAAATGTCTTGATTTTCAGTGGACATTTAATACTATAACGTGCAATCTTCCCTGACAACCAAATTAAATTTGAACATTTTCCGAGGCCTGTGTCTGTAGGAAGCACAGCGAATATAAAATCTGCCGTTGTAAAAAACTGCTTAGCAGAAGAACTTTACTCTTCTTCTATTTGAAAATTAAATCTCCGCCTAGCTAAATAATCTTAGGCTTTTCTAAAGTTTTCCTTGAATTATCATTGTCTGTCTAACTCCAATTTGGAAATAAAGACACCCAAGCCAACTAGTAAGAAGCTCTGTGTGCTGGCAAACAGAGGTATTCGAGAGTTTGTCCGCAAGCGTTTCCTTCATTCATTTCCCCAACAACTTGCTGTCGTTTTTTTGCTCTCGCCCCAATTTTTGTGCTGCCAAAAAATATATTCTGTAAAAAAGTAAGTTGACTTCAACTTTTGCATACCATTCATTTTGATTTCAATATCTGTTCACATATACTGGCAAAGGCCTTGACAGACTTTTACTTATTGTTCTTTAGAACTAAAAATGTTTTTTATCATGAGAGTTTTTATTATCTTTGAAATCGTATTTTGTCTTATGAATCGTAAGACAAAATCTTCTCTTATTTTTTAATAATCAGGATCATATGGTGGTGGGTTACTATCTTGTTCATTTTTTTCAGAATTTTCAATGACTATTTGGCGGGTTTTTTCATAATATCTGTTCGAATTTGTTCTTCCGTCATCTTTTTTAACTGTTCTCCTAATTGTTGTGGTTTGACTTCATATTGATGTTTTATCTTTTTCTTTTTTTATTGATGATAATGTATCGCTGCAAGCTGGAGTATTTGACATTTCTGACAAATGAATAATATGATTTTGTTCGAATAAAAAATCAAAATTTATCTATCTCTTGCAGCATACAGTGCAGGATTCAAAAACATCTTGTTTTGGGGTTGCTTATACCCAACGTTATAGTTTTAGACATGATTTTTATCTATTTTTGCTTCTTTTTAATCTGTTCTTCAGCTTAGACAACACTAGCAACTATCAACGAGTATGTATTTTTAGCGAAAGAACCTATTGCCTCGCCCTCTGTTTTGAACAGGAAGCTTGCATTAGCGCCCACCATACCCGGTAGAATTTCGCCAAGCTTTTTACCAATAGTTTTCAAGCCATTGTCCAAACCTTTTGCTAAAGTTGTTTAACCTTTTTCAAATTTGAATCAATAGTACCAATAACAACACCGACAGCTGTTAATATAGCAATAGCTCTGAAACCATACTTTTTGAATACTAGCTTTATCTCTCAAAGTCATACGTTCTTCAATCTCTTCGTATTCTCTTTCCAATCTATCTATCTCATTTCTTTCTTCTTCTATATTACGATCAATATTTTCCCTTTGATTTTCAGTGGCATCTCTGCTTGCATTATCTTCTTGACTAACTTTTTCAGAGCAACTTGAAATTTCAGCGTCATTTTCTAAGACGACCTTTTTAGCTAGTTCACCTACAGCTCATGTTATTGTTGGTATATTTTTAACCTTTTCGGTTAGTTTACCATCAAGACCGAATAAAATATGAGGCTTAGGATTAGTTTTATTTAATTCCACAATAACATCAAACTTATCTATTTTAGCTGTGAATGGAGATAGTTAATGATTAATGTTTGGAAATTTACTTTGGGTTATTTTCCACGCTTTATCTAATACACTTTCTTTTTTCATTATCAATGCTATCTTTTCATTTGCGTTTTCAAAGTAAAAATCTTCACGATGTAAATCTTCTAAACCTCTTCTAGTAGAAGACAGTTGTTGTAATTCAATATCATTTCCATCATCATCACCACCAGGCGGTCTGAAAATGTCACGATTAAAGTCGCTCGCACTTGGCTTATATACTTCCATATTTCTTCACTTGAATTTGAGTGTAGAAACGTTTTAAATGCTTAAAACCATCTCCTTGTAATGTAACCAAGACCTAACATTCCTAATCCTATATAGCAATCTCACCCATTTTCTGTTTTTGTGAAGTTTTATAGTAATCTGAGAATTCTGGTGGTTCAGCTAGTACATTTTCACCTGGATGCGCCTTATTGTAGTATCTCAAAGCTTCATTGGTATTTTTATAGTTTCTAGATGCGACAGCATTATTTGTTCGATTCTCTTCCTCCCAATCTAAAAACGTTTGTCTTTTTCTTGATATTCTGCATAATCTTTTTGGTATTTTGCTAATGCTTTGTTATGTCCTTCTTTTTCAAACAAAGCATCTTTTGTTTTATCACCTGATAAATATTTTGCAAGGTAGGAACCGCCAACAAAAGTTGTCCCATTCAATACTGCACCTCCCAACATCATAGCTATAGTAGCCATATTTTTCAAACTGATTTAGGTATGATTTTTTGTTTCTAAAATGTTTTTCAACGCCATATAACCTGCAAGAACACCAGTGAATATTTCATTGTTCATACGATTCGAGCTTGGATCATTGAGAAAGTTTTCTTTAAACATTTTCCTATTAACATAACCGACGCCAGCGCACAATCCGATGAGGTCTGCAGAATCAGTAACAATCTTAACCAACTTATTTGCTCAATTGACATTTTTATGACTATTATAAAAATGATTTTACAACATTCCCGTCTTTGGTGGACAATTTCTTTAAGGTTCTTGCGAAGTAGGCGGAGCTGGTGGTGTATGACTATCTTGCTCAGATTTGAGTTTTTTGATAAGTTCTACAATAATTAAATATATGATGGGGATTCCTAATGCTGCTTCTACAGCTATTAGTATAGATTTAATTTATTTATCTGCAGCGGAAGTAGAGCAGCTTTCTGGTTCTTTTTCGAGATCTTTTTCGAGGCCCTCCTTCTCCTTCTCTATTCTCATTATTTTTCTTTGCATGGCTTCTTTTGCCCTTTTATGATAGTCAGCAAGCTTCTTGCCAGCGGCAACTTTCTTTGGATCTTTCTCTCTTTTTGGAGAAGGATAAACTTTCTTTTGAGTTATTTGCTCAACAGTTTCAGCACTTTGTTCTGACATTTTGGTATATTTTTTGGTATTTTGTCATTTTTCAGCTAATATGTAATTACTACTTTGAAAATCTAAGTAGTAATTTTTTGTATTATCAAATGTCAATTATCAAATATTTACAGTTTTTAGAAGGCCTCCCAAACCATAACATAGCAAAACAATGTCTTGAAATGTGTAAGGA
>JAOTRI020102923.1:0-13950 GCA_028564885.2 Zoanthus sanctaehelenae
GCCTAGTTTGCAGTAATCAACCTAGGCAGTTCTGGTCATGTCTTGAAACAGATTCCTGGGAACTTTTTGATAGGTAGTGTGATTTCCTGTTGGTAGTAGGAGATAACTGCTCAATATGCTCCAATTCTAAGTTTTCTGGAAGTTCATGATTAAAATTCTCCACCTCAATTTCAATGCAACTAGGAATTGATTCAATGTCGTCACTATCCCTTATTTCACTTTGCTTTCCTTTAGGTTCTGTAGCCTTGTCTTGTTTAACAGTCTGAGCCTCCATTATATTAGACAAGTCTGTCATGATTAGTGGATGAGAATTTTCTAAGTTTTCTCCTTCATTATATGGAATTGAATCCTCTTCAAGCCCTATAAACTCAAAGTAACCCCCTAAAGATATTTTTTCTTATTGTTTTCCATAATTTCTTTCCCAGTTGAGGTTTCCAATTATAGGTAAGTTGGATTTCTATTTTAGTCATTTCTCTAGCAACATCCAATTTCATTACATGCAACATTTCAGGAATTTCATAATTGGAATTCACGTCCACATAAATTCTTATAGAACTTATTTTCTCAAGTTTGGTTGAAGCTGAATCAAAGGCAATAGGCTTCCTTACTCAACTTGCTAGGAAGCTTAATCCATTTAGAGTCCAATACTTTAAAGGAATATTGTGGAAATTAATCCATATAGGGATGGATTCTATTCTAGTTCTATCAAGCTCCATACATGGATACCATTTCGACACAAACATTGGCTGACCTCCTATGTATCAGGGACCAGTTTCCATTATTAAGCTCATATTATCTTCAGAAAAAGAATCCTCTTCAGTCAACAAAATCTTCTCCAACCCTTTACTTCCTTATTAGGTTTGAGCGCAGACTTTAACTTGAGGAAAAGAGGGTCTCTTATTTAAGAAAAAAATCAATCAAATTCTGGAAAGTTTTTCACAGAAGTGCACTTGGTCTAAAATTTCTTTGTTCTGGTTATAATTATTACTTGAATACAGGTTTATCACTGTCCTTAAAAGTCCTTGAAATTCTTGAGTTGGGAGAAAATCTCTAGTTCCTGGAAAGTTCTTATATTTGGGTTGTGGTCATTGCAAATCTTGGAATAGGAAAATTTTTTTAGTAATTTCCAAGAATAATAAAAATATGTCGTTAGTTACAGCGCTGATTATATTACCGTGAACATCTAAAATATGTCTGGAATGTTTATTATGTTGTAACCAATCACATACGAGATCTTAAAATCACAAAAACCAATCAATGTTTTGTTTTAGGATTCAGTCTTTTAACAAGTAAGCAATTACTTTTCCTTCCCATTTTTTTACAGTATGTGCGAAGAATATAGGTTTGAGCGAAATAAATTACAAAGCCGATGTGCCGGTATCCCAGCGGATTTGGTCCCCCTCAGATATAGTCCTCCCGGACCAAATCCGCTAGATTTGGTCTCCCCCCGCGGATTTGGTCCCTCAGTAATTACTCGTGTAAAGAAAATACAGTTTTTTGTAACGTTTCTTTAACTTGCCACACGGCATCTACTTTGTCAATATACACTTAAATGAATGGTTTCAGTTATAAAGGACGCATTTTGAGCCCTATATAATTCTTGAATAATTGGGATGACGAAAGAGAAACAGTCTATTACTTTTAGTCACTTTTGATTGATCAAAACGCGTTTAAAATTTTCTTTAAAGAAAGTGGGCAGTACCGTTGTCGTAAAAATTCCGAAATCTAAACCTCGTGATTTTTATAAACTACATTCTTATAAAGAAAAGTGCATATAAACCACAATAGTTTTCAATTAAATCTCAAAAGACGTTGATTTCAAATGAAGCTTTTTTTATCTTACCACACGCGTCTGCAAGCGTCAATATCCACACCTGAATGGCTTGAAAAAAATAGTGTTTATCCAAAAAGACGCGAATTTTAATTTGCATTTCATTCGTGCTCTACCATTTCACCGTACGTGTAAGTAGCATACATAAACACAATAGATTTCAAGTACAAAAGACGGGAATGCATTTTTTAATCACCTTTTTCAAAACAGAAGGACTATAGTCCAAAACGTCAGTTTTTCTTATTTTGCAATTTATCAAATTGCATCACACTTACAGATTAATAAAAGTGGTATCATGACCATGTGCGAAATTTTTTTTGAAAGGTGTAACAATATATTACAAACGCACACTTGTGAACTGATTTCAATCTACTTGCCGCGAACCAATCGTGTTAAGCTGTTTCATCCCAGTGAAGTTAAGTGAATCCAAGCGCCTATCCCATGCATACAAACAATGATATAAAAACATTGATTTTAGGCATTCCATCATATTAAGCAATCATTGTGCACGATGTCCGAAAGTAAACCATATCAGCAGGTTTTTAATTACCTCTCTTTGACTATCCCGAAGGACCAAAGAAGGTTGAAAAACGGCTTATTAGAAAAAAATCAACGATTTTCAAATTGATTGAAGGCGAATTATATTTCGTGGGAAAAATGGTAAAAATGAAGATGAACCAAGGCACTGGGTCCCCAATGAAGATGAACAGAAGCGAATTCCTGCGTCTTGTCACTCTGACAAGCTTGCTGGTCATTTCGGCCGCGATAAAACGAGGGTCTCGGTACAAGTGTTTAATTTGCTTGCTTTTGTTATAAAAATTAATATTCGTGTTTCAATTGCAATTATTATAGCTGAACTCTGGAACGCGTATGGACGGGACTATACACCATAAGTAAGTGCCTCAACAAAGGACATTACAAGCTCTCTAACTCTGATGGGGTGCAACTGAAACAGTTGTACAACAGCGCCAGACTGAAGCAATACCACCGGCCACTCAGCAAAGACACAGGGAACTATCCATGCAAAAAAAGGTAGTGACGCATGGTTGAAAAGGGATATATTGAACAATACGCCCCCCAAGGTATATTTGGGGGGGGGGTGGGGGGCGCATACTGCACATAAATTAATGCCGCTCAAAACCTGCTTAAAAAGCAGTTTCCCCATGTTTTAGGATGGCAGGACCCACTGCTATACCAGGCCGGTGGGTTTCAACCTATTATGGGGGATTTCGTGTAGATAGTCCATTCTGGCTCCCGACATTGGCAAACCATTGTTTACAGCCGTGGCGACGTCGAGATTTACGACAGTCTCTGTAAATCCCTTCAAGCGCGAGTAAGGCGTGAAAAGAAGTTGCCGTCCGCCCTTGAAATACAAGCCTCTTAGGTTATCCACCTGCAACAACCATACAGAATATTTCTGTAACTATTAATTCCTACTGTCCAGCAACAAAGAGGTGCCGTGAACTGTGGACTGTTTGCAATTGCATTTGCATGGTATTGAAGCAGCACTTGGAAATGATATGCGATCTTGCAGGTATGTATTTGAGATATGAACTTTTAAAAACGTGATACAGATTTCTTGGTTTGAAACCGAATATTGAAGACTGAATAAAATTTAAATTAAAAATTACGCAAAACAACGTTTGGGAACCATCAAGGAGTTACAAAATAGCTTAACTAGGTGAAAATTCAGTTTTATTTCGTATGCCCTTGAAAATGGAACCATGGTGGTCACGAAACGAGGTTGCTTTTCGTAATTGTTTCAAGTCATTGTCCAAGTTCATTATTATTAGTTTGGGTATTTGAAACTTTATATTCAAAAATGAAATTTATATAGCTATTTGAATATATCATTTCGTCCAATTCATATTAGTATAATATAGTATAGTATATTATATGGCCACAACTTGGTTGTGCCCGTATTCGACGGCAGAAAGTTGTACACGCCGGGTTCTGCTACAACTTTTTCTTTTTAGTAGGGAGACCCGAACCGCTTATCTAGCTGACACTGACCACTATTGGCATCATTACATATCAGCTCCACTAGACTGTACAGATCATATTAGATTTATTTTAGTGGCGTCGGTCGGTCCGCTTCGTGCAGCAGGCGTGTGGTTTGCGAGAAACACGAGAAACAACGAAAAACAATAAAACCGTACGAGGGGGAAACTGCACAGTTTGGGAAATATGTTTGAAACATAAACAAAAAATCTGCAAAAGACAGAATGACTGCACAGTTTGGGGAATATATTTGAAACTTATTCCCCAAACTCACAATATCACAAATCTCCGAGGTGTAGAGTTACCCCGCGCGCTTTTGTAAGATAATTTTATAATATACACAGACGTTCTAAACAATATTGAACCATATTTCACAATTTTTCATTTAATTCACTCAATTGCCCGATGAATTACCTTTTTTGAATAGCAAAAACACAGTTTTATAATCACCGTGGCAGGATACAAAATTTTAAAAGCTCTGTTGCCTGTTTCTAATTCTACTGAGACGGCAAAACATTCTCTTCCTTCGCCGGGAGATCAAGAATCATATGGGAAACTGGGAAGAGGAAATAGACGCGCGAACGGAAACCAAAAAGAAATTGGGGCGAGTGAGTGAATTCCTTTTCGCGCGTCCATTTCCTCTTCCCAGTTTCTCATATGATTCTCGATCTCCCGGCGAAGGAAGAGACTGCTTTGCAGTCTAGCTTCTATACTACTCAAAACGTTTAGCAACTGAAATCGTTTTTTCGCCAGTTGCCTTATTTTACTTCGTTCGTTAACCTAAGAGCTTATTTAGGAACGCTGAAAGTTTCATTTAGGTTTGAGGAAAAAACCCGTACGATTTCAAACGTATATGAACTTTTTTACAACACGAGTTTTTGATGATGCCGAGTGCTCTGTCCGGTAACAACATTTAGAAAAAGTCATTCTGTCTTTTGCAGATTTTTTGTTTATTAGAAGGATACATATACAGATTGGAATTTTATCTCATCCGAAGAAAAGCGAATTGAGGATCCCCTGTTAATAGTTAAAACATTTTTAAGAGCAGTTTAACAAGAATATCTTATATGGTATTCACTGGAAATCTAAAATGTCAGTTATACTGAGGACTGATGTTTTGCTACAATATACCGAGCTGTTTTCCATGGAGTATTGATTGTATGGTTCTCATTAATTATAATCTCTTATTTGTCGTTATATGGATAAATGACGTTTATGCAAAAATTACAAAAATAAACATCATCACAACTGAACCTATATCATCCTTGTTGCTTCACTGACTCTTACACTGTTTGTATTTTCGTTTTCCGCTTGACAACAAGATTAGGAACGTATTCATATACTTATAAGGAGATAGTGTACTAATTAGGAAAGACTTCCGTTAGATAGCAAGTACAGAACATTGGAAACATTTAAACTTACAAAACACTGGTTCTGAACAAGATTTACAATTTTATCGACATAATGAAGAGAATTTGTTCCTTTAAGGTAAGGCACAAGAAACTTAAGTGTTCCTCCAATGACGAAACGCCGAATTTCCTGGATTCTACTTACGATGGTTGTTATTGTGGCGTTTGTAAAGCAAGAAAGAATAGAACTCAAATGCTTCACTCAAGTATTGAAGATAAACACAAAAGGAAAAAGAAAAATATCTGTCGAAAAATTGCGGCAGTTTTTCTTACTTGCTGCACAAGGAATAAATGGCAGAGCTTTAATGAATCAAAACGTCCTTCGTACGTTTGGCAAGACTCCGTTCCAGAAATAACATTTGACGAAACAGATGAATCAATCGCGACTTGTTGGCGAATCGATACACCAAAGAGAGGAGAACTGATTAAAACGTCTGATCATGTAAACAAAAAGACAAGGTCAAGACCGAAAATTGTTGTGACTCAAAGCCAAGAACAAATTGTCGACACAAATGTAAAGTGGATAGTTTAAAAAGTAGCAAAGCATATCTTTTGATATTTAGAAGACAGAATAGAAAAACAAAAGCAATTTTCTGTTTCTCTAGAGTACAACATTTCTTATACTGCTTTTGTTAAAATGTGTTTCTTATTTTCTATGTATTCCTGCTTTATTTGATCAGCCATTAACATCAGTATTAACACCTATTTTATTGTTGAAACAAAGGAGCGTAATTAAGAGACGGGAAAATACAATTCAATTGTCTATATTGGGCTTCATGCAGAGCAATATAAAGTCGGCAAAATACAATGTCATGATCATCGAAAAGAAGTACTGGGATCTTATGAAAGGCTACGTAACTTTACTTTCCTTTTGTTCTCACATTTTGGGCCATAACAAAAATATAACTTCCTGAAACTTGAGTTTCTACTTGGGAAAAGGGAAGCGGAAAGCTTCTGTTGCAACGTATTTTTTCATTCCTTTAGGAAGAGACGTCCGCTTTTCACAGACTACTGACAGAGAGTTTCGTTTTGAAGAAAGTGACAAAAGGCACAGTCACAAGTCAGGATGAACTTCTTATTTTATAAAGCGATTTTATTTATAAACTTCCAATAAACATCAGTTTTATAATTTATATTAACATGTAGTTGGTATGTATGATATAAACTGGTACATTATAGATTAACGAGTTATATCGCGGCGATCAAAACCAATACAAAATCTTCCGTTACAACCCTGTTACGTCACATTAACATTATATTTATTACTGATTGTTCTAAGACGGAAGTTTTTTTTTATTTTGGAAGTTTTCTCCAAGGAAAAAGTTTGATGAAACATTGTCATTTGCTGTCATTTTGTTATTTTGCATTTGCCGCGGTGTAAACGCACAAGGTTCGTCAATGTTTGAGAAATGCAGTTATATATAGCATACGTCGCTCAATCAACGTATTAGTCTTGTTTAAAACTGATCAATTGAAAATTGGTTTTAATTCTTTTAACTGCATTTGTTCACGAACTACTGAGTGTATTGTCTTTTAACACTGAAAAGACTTTCGGAAATTTGTTATTTTTAAATATTTGACCAGAATTAAAAACCAAGAAATACCTTATGTTATGCATTTTAATACATTATTTCTTAAATTCCACACAATAAATATTTTTATTGTTCAAACTCTATGCATTTGAGTTTAGCCTTAGTGAGGAGGTCTGAACCCTTTACATCCCCATCAGGTCACCCTAACCTCCGCCCTCAGTGAGGCATTCCTGAGTCTTGATCTCCAACCTCACACAGACGTTTTAATACTCAGCGAAATCTCCGGTATGGCAACGTCTTACGAATAATCCTTAGAGGAGCAATCACAACAAATTACATGCTTTTTATAAGAACCGATACATTTTGTCGAGGCTCATTATTATAATTATTTCTTGCCAGTTTCGGTGTCATTCTGTTCCTATATTTATGAGTGACATGAAATTCGACTTTTTTCTAAATGTACTTGTAGTACCAACAACATTGTTGAAACATACATACGAAAACAGTTATAATAATGAATCATCGGGAGCAATAGTAGATAGAATCATGAATGTGAAACGGTGCTTTTATGTTTCCGTGTGTACATTGTTAAAGTAAATTATAATTACAAAATTCAGTAAAATTTCAAATAGAAAGATTTTATTTTTTGTTCTTGATACTCGACGGGCCAATCTGAGCCTCATTGTTCTTACATAAAGTTGTACTTGAAAAAAAGCACGAAAACTTCAAATCTCTTTCATTTCCTATTTAAATTTCCCCTTAAATAGTAACAATGCACTTGTTGTTACGTACTGACAGAGCTCTAATGAGTTACGTTTTTTGAAATTTTATGCTTAAAACTCACGAATCGTATGAATGATCATACGATTTTCCTTATCTATGTCGTCCCTTCAATAAACACGAAGAACTTTATGTAACTGTATTCACGCTTTCCTGCTTTTAAGATTTCAAAGTTATCAACATGCCGTGTTTTTAAGCGCCAAATATGCATGGTTACGCATCTCGTGATGTTCTTATCCTGCTCAAATATATTGTTTTTTATTGTTTTGTTTTTGTTGATGTGTACACCCACACGTTTTATTAAAAACTTTTTTCTTTTTACTTCAATTAAAAATGCCGCTTTAAGAATACGACCGCCGTTTTTTCTTTAATTCAACTTAATAAAGATATAGATGATATATTCTCAATAAAATTAAAACATACATGTAAGCTGAGTAAGAATTTACTTTTGAATAGTTCTGTTTCAGAAGCAATTTTTAAAACCTGTATTTAACTTTTACTCTACTTTATTATTTATTCAACCAGTAACTTTCCCTGTTCCGTACGTCATTGTGACGTTTATATTCCGCCTTTGAGCGAATGACGTTGGTCACTTCAAACGGTGTTAGCTATATAAACTTAGATCAAGGTAGATAAGTAAACACTTCATGATATAGCTAAGATCTTGTACAGGAACAAATGGATTCAAGTTATCGCTTAGTTCCCATGCAAATGGAACCACATGAAAAAAGTCACAAAAGTGTAAAACAATATTTGAACATAGCAAAGACAAACAAGTATGAGCCATTAAATGAAAGGCAAGAACGGTTATCATGTTTGAACGAGGAAGAAGAATGTGAGAGACATAATTACGGATTGATCAAGAGGTTACTTTCTCGATCACTTTTGTCAGCGCAAAGACCGAAAGGTACCAATTATGCACCATTTGAAAATTTATACTAGGGCAGTTTAAAGGGACTCTAGATTCGGGAACAACTTGTAAGGCGGACGTTACCCACCGGTTAAAAAAATAATCTTAAAGGAATAAAAACATGATAAAGTTACACGCGTCGTGACTGAAAGCGTTTTCTTCACCACGAAAAGCTCACATCTCTGTTCTAAAATTCTGTGAAAAACGTGCGCTTGGGCAGGATTTGTTTACCTTCGGTCAAAATCACCTACGTATAGTCAAGAAAGAAAAACCTAAAAGAGAAACTTTAGTTTTAAACAACGGCCGTCATATCATCATTGCCCCGTTCTTTTGTTCTGCCATACACAGTAAAATGCTCTTTACTATGAATTAAAACGAAGCAACGGTAAAAAGATGAGCATGTAAAAACACGTCGGTATACTGATATATTATATAGAAACAAGTGTAAGCGCTTCGACACAAGCGGCTCAGTGACCTCTTCAAACTATGTTAAAAAGACCCCAGTTTATGTAAACAGAGACAGGAGGAAGCCATTTGAAACTGTAATAAAACAATCAGAATTTTAAAGTAGAGAACGTTGGGTATATATACGAGGTTTACTACAGGAGAAAACATGCGACCATCTACCTAGCATTCTCTGTCAGTCTGTGTTTTCCTGAACATTTACCAACATTGAATATTAATTAACAGTAATATTGATGGTCATAGAAATTCGTATCTTGTTCCAAGTACTTCCAAGTTCTATTTATCTATTTCCTTAAATATTTATTTAAATTGTATTATTTATTTTGTAAAAAAATCATGGGCAAATAAAAAGCAGGAAAAAGCAGTATCAAGCTAAGTGTTAGAATTATAACAAAAACGTTGATAATCAACAATTTTAGAGAACATCTCCTTATCAAACTTTTAAATTTCTTAGAACTGTTTTTCTTTGTAAAAAGTGTATATCAGATGTTGAATTTTTTACATGTATAAAATGTTTTATCCTTCTAATGGTGATGGTAAAAGAAAACTTCGATTAAAGTTCTTTAAGAAATATTCGATTGAAATATTTTTTGTTGTGTCATCCAGACCACCCGAGTGATTGTCGATGGCGTGCGAGACTGGTAACTACTAATTGCAGGTCTGTGACGCACTGTCAACACTGGTTGCTATGTATCTGTTCAGTTTACCTAGCTTCAACGCTCCTTGCTAGCACATTTTACTTAAACATATAACATTTCCTTCGTGCCTTCAAAGCCTGAGGAAAACCAAGTACGCGTAAGTTTTAACCGAAAATGATACTACTGTCATAAACGTTGTTGAGGTTTCCGTCATACTGTGAACTCACGGAGAACATGGTTTGTTTCATTTATGAAATCATTAGTTAATTTCACTTTCAACATAGCGAACGACGATCTAAGAAGAGATTTTATTACATAGACATAAGTGTTTTACTGAAAAATACGCCACTCGTAGATTTCATATAAAACTACATCCGGGATACGAGTGACATATTTTCCATATTCCGGCTTTAGTGAAGATATCGTTAATGTCATTCCTTTGTTTTTCCCTTCTTTTTCGTTTTGGTTTTTCTATTTTTGAAACACTCGTATCTATAAGAAATAACCACTCGCAGATAAACTTCATATGTTCGCGCCACCGTGTAATATCCTCTATAAATATACTTTAAATTCTTTGATTAACTTGTCACAACTTGGACACAGCCAACATAATTATATTTAAGAAATATAAAATGTTTCCGTGTTTACATAACCTGATGTAAACACGCGGGAGGTTGAGAGAACACGAGATAAGCGTAGGAAACCACGACGCGAAGCCATTGAGCTACAAAGACTCAAATGGGGATTAGGTCACTGGTTAAGTTCTTATACATAATTGTATTTCTCACAAGTGCAATGAAACACATTTGTAGACCAATCAAAGCGCACGTACAATCCAAATTATTGTATAAAAAAGGAAATGGAAAATGGAAATCGATAGATTCGAAAAACAGGAGCAGTCTCTCACTACTAATTACTTAATTCTGCTTTTGACGTCATCTCGCTGCTCGGTCAAGGTAAAGCGGAAGTATTTATATTCAAAACTTTTAACGCTAATTTCACCGTGAAAAAACATTGTAATCGAATTGTTTCTTTTGCCATCTCCGACTACATATATTTTGTGACGTCACGAGAATTAAAATTTGTGAACTTGTGGGATTTGTCAAAATTATCTGAGAGATCGAGACTAAAAATGCATCCCTTGAAAAAAATCAGAATGTTGGTGCAAATTGTCGGCGAGATATTACCACAGATATGGTCCAATGACTACATGCCAATCCTTCTAAAAATAGCTGTTCATAACATTATGAACCAAGCTATTTTTAGAAGGATTTGTATGGAGTCATTGGAGCATGCATGTTAGTAATTTCACAAATAAAAATTTGTGACGTCATCACTTCCATACTCTAGCTATCATTGACATTCTTAAGATAAAGATAGTACTTTCGACTTAGGCATAAATGACTTGCGGTTGTTTCCGTTATATTTCCCTCAGTCCACATGTTGTGATATTCACAATTGTTTTTTTTTTCACGTTGACTTTCGATATCAGAGACTTTAAGAACTGAGGGAGCAATTAATTAAGGCTGTTTCTTGCTGTTTGCGTAGTCGTTGTCGTCCTCGAATCTTAAAGACCCTATAGATAAACGCATACATAACTCCCTAGATTTTGGTTCCCAAAGCTTCGCAATCTTAAAGTCCCTGTAGATAAACGCGTACTGAACTCCCTAGGTTTTGGTTCCCAAAGCTTCGCAATCTTAAAGTCCCTATAGATAAACGCGTACTGAACTCCCTATGTTTTGGTTCACAAAGCTTCGCAAACTCTTGGTATCTTTTTGGTAACGAAGAATTTGAAGTGTTGTCGAGTCGAGAGCCATTCTGTTTTGACCGAGGAAAGCAAAACAAACCCCACGGCGCAAAGCACTGTGGGTTAAACGCAAGTTTGATACAGTATCAAAATGACATGCAGCAGATAAATAATATGTCCAGTTGAGTATTTTCAAGAAATTATGACATAATATCTTATCAATTTTGATTAAGAAATAATAAATGAAAAATTATCTGTTCGAGATTAAAATTTCTAACTAAGTCCACAAACTTTCGACTCTACCAGTCTGTTTTTATCATCTGTTTATTACAAGGAAAATCTAAAGTTGAAAAAAAGTCACTAGCAGAATAACAATTAATACTAGTTATTTCTAGTATTATTTTTTATTTATCAATAGAAAGCGAGTGCAGCGAATTATAGTGACAATACTAAAATATAAAAATGGTAAAAGTATTTATTTTTATTTAACAATAAAGATAAAAACAAACATCCGTCTCACATTGTCTACCACAGCACGTGCAACTGCGGATCTGATTATGTTAGTGAAACCTCAAGAAATCTCGAAGAACGTATCAGTGAACATGAAGACACAACCAGATTTTCTGAACCAGCCCGACATCTCGCCTTAAACCTAAGCCACTCTTTCTCCTGGGAAGCTGTCGTTCCTGCCTTTTCCTGGACTGTCCGCCGCCGTATCACTGAATCTTTAATCATTGCAAAGTTCCGTCCCAATTTGAATAAACAAGTTCAACCCTCTATAACTTAACATCTGTTAACTATATATAACTGTGTTGTTCCGTTAAGTTCAATTTTAACCTGAAGATGACTTTATGACTTTTTAACTTTTTAACACTTTTTACCATTTTTATTTTTTAACTTTTTGGCTTTTTTAATGAATAGTGACAATACAGTTTAATTGTCATCATTCAATGTGTAAGAAAAGTAAATTAACGTACGTTAGAGTCAATGCACTGAGAACAGTTTTCATAAAACCGCGGCAAAATACAGTTTGGCATATTATTAGACTTTTTCAGATTTTAGCAATAGAGGTTTTTCATCTGACGTCATGGCGGCCATGTTGGAGGAGACTTTTCATAAGAATTTTGATTATTTCTTTTGTTTCGGGAAACAACATGGCCGCTATGTCTATTGTCTTTTGTGTCTCCTGGGACTGTGTGAAAAACTTCAATAGAGTTTTCTCTGGTGTTTTTGGAGTATCAAAGTATATTACATTTTTTGCTCTTACACCTGCTTATCGCATGCCGATTATTGCTAAATCCTTTTACAAGCCTAGTGGTCCATGGGGCCGGCGCTTATCTCCAGTTTCCGTAATGTTAAGCGGATGAGAGTCCTTGACTCCCCCTGGACGGAACACTAATTACAATCCATCCATCCCAACAGACGCTGGTACTCATTTACCTAGCCCGGAAGGATGGAAAGCTGAGTTAGCTTAGCAAAGCAGAGATCTTAGCAACTGCGCCAACCAGGTCCGCCTGATTATTGCTAGTAACATCCTCGAATAGACACTCTGTACTCAGGGAACGGTGTGTATCGCATCTTTGTTGCCTTTGGTATGTGCAAGAAAGAGTAGTTTCTAAGGTGTTGCTGTATCAAAAAAATCAATATCGGAGACATACAATGCTAGCATGCCTTTTGCTACCAAAGTTGAATTACTATGTATAGTCAGCATGAGGCAACAACTTTGTTTTCATAAATAGTTCATGACTGTTCATAATTTAATGCTACTATTTCATTGTAATTGTTTCCATATTTTGATAAAACTCTTATTCCCTATGTTTAATGGATTCTTTTAGATTCAGAACTTCCTTTTGGTAAGCCTATAAGAAATTTGTACACATGAAATTCTGTTAATCTTTCAAAACAATCAATTTTTAAGAATTTGTTTAAGCTTTTCCAGTAAATCATCTTTTGTCAACTTATAATAACTTTCTTTCCATGTTTCTTTCACCTGATTCAAGACTCTTCCAAACTCTGGGCCAGGTGTAACTCCAACTTCCTTCAAATGTTTTCCTGTTATGGGAAACTCAGGTGGGACCCAGGCTGCTATCTGCTCAGCCATAACATGCCGCCCCTGGTAATGAAGTAACTCTATCACATGCTCATGAACTATTTTCAAACTTCTAGAAGTTGAAACACATACAAGCATATCTTGATAGGGTTTAAGTGGATTTTCATGAGTTATTGGCTCCCGATAAGTGACAATAAACTTTCCTAAAGCTTTCTCAGAATTGGACAATTTCCAGTTTTTGGCCAACAATTCAGCTTGACTTGCACCATCAACCAGAGAAAATAACAAAGTGGCCGGATGAAGTTCGGACTTCTGGTGTTCATGCCATGCTCTATCAAATTCTCTTAATGTTTCTTCAGTATAACTTGGAAGCCCTGAAAAGGAATATAACCATGAAATAGCTTCTGGTTGTTTTAACTCTTTCAATCAAACTGTCAAAACAGCTAACATACAATTCACACTCTATTATTATGACTAGTCACCACTCACACTCTATTACTACAGTATTACTATGACTAGTCACCACTCACACTCTATTACTACAGTATTACTATGACTAGTCACCACTCACACTCTATTACTACAGT
>JAOTRI020102934.1:0-13949 GCA_028564885.2 Zoanthus sanctaehelenae
TGTAGAGTATTCATTTTATAAGAGAAACTATTATCTTTAGTGAAGAGACAACAGCTTTTTGCCTTTATAATTATATATTATTCTTAGAAATAGGGTGATGTCAATTTCCAAAAAAAAAAATAAAAATGCGCCGCTTCCTTCTCTATTTTGCCAAAGCCGGACGCTAAACATAAGTTTTTTTTTATTTGGCCTTACTCTTAGTCCATATTTTATTTTGGCAGGTACATATTATCATATCCTTTTACCCCAATGTGTAGTTTCTTGCAGTCAATGTCTTTGACAAACTGGTTATAAAATAAACCAGATTTCTAATTACATGAAATTCGGGTAAAATTTGTGTGTAATCGCGGTGTCAGGATGTACACTAAGTTATGACGTGACCACAAGCCCTACTCGGCAGGTTTTAGTTTTTAAAAAAGACGTTCAAACGGACAATCAAATACCGAACATTTTAAAGCCCTGCCTGTAAATCGGCTCTTGCGGACTATATTATTTCTGAATTTCTGAATTTAAAGTAGAATCACTTTGAAATCCTGGCAAGAGCCAAAGAGAGCGATCTGAAAAATAATCAATACTGTAACTGTAAGCAGTTTTGTATAATGGAAGAAGAAGCAGTACGAAGTTAGTATAAACTTCTGCATGTCCCATGTCTTCATCAGAATTACGAAATCTAATTAAACTCTTGCCTTGGCATTGAATTGAAAATGAAATTATATAAATAACGTGATACGATGGAGGGATTCATCGGATTGTATTTCATTTACTTTTTGTCAAAGTTTTGTTATTTTAAAATTAAATGGTTAATAAGTTAGTGCTACTCAGCACGTTTTTTAAAAAGATTCAAATTCTGTAATATCATTTTGTTTATTGTCATAGTAGCAAACTAAACGACGGTAAGTAAACAAATTCGAATATGTTTTTAAAATGTTCGTCACCGTTTTTTCTGTACTATTTCTTTTAAGATAAAGATGGCCAAAGCCGGAAAAAGAATATTTTACAGCATTATGTCTTTTATGACCTTAGTTGAAAAGGTGTTGACTTGACACTGAACGTAAGCGAATGTCATGAATTAAAAGGAAAGCTGCGTCAGTGTTTCTACAGAAACAGTTCTTTTCAAAAATAGATAAATTATACACTGCGGTGTACATTTTTAAAAAGAACTGAACGTTAGTGGTCAATTCTAACACTTTTACTTGGTTTTCTAGGATTGAAAATGAAATGCACGATCGGATTCGCTGTTTTGTTTCTGTTATCATTTATAGGTAAGAATTGAATTTATTGTGAGCCTTTCCCAAAATTAAATACCACAATATTAGGTATGGAAACGTTTAATCATCAAGAGAACTGAGTTAGTGATGCATTTGAAGATTCAGTTATGATGTGATCAAATTTATACAAACTTTATATACTGTTAAAATATGTTTTTCTTTCTTTACTGATTATTTGAATGATTATGTTTTAAGAGGAAGGGGTGAACGGGAGGAGGGGGGGGGGGGGTAAAAGTGAACCTTTTGTTTCATATATTGTTAATAAAGAAGTTGAGGTTATTAAAACATCACATAGACCTTCAAACAAGCAATGAAAATTGGGATCATACTTAGTTGGATCGAAGATTAAAATCCGGCAGAGCTTAAGCAGTAACTGAACTAGATGATATTCAATAAAGCCTCGTGATAGCACGCGAAGATTGGTTATATACTTCATGTTAGTTTTTTAGTTAGAATCTCCATAAGTACATACTTCGAGCATGTTAGTTTTCCGTTTATATTATAGGAGGGTAGCTGCACAAACTAAATTTTACAAAAGAATTTTGTTTCATTCGGTTTGGAAAAATACAATTAATTAAATTAAAAGCAAGTACATGCAATTATGATAATATATATCTTGAAAACAGTGCCTCGGGCATCAATTCTCTTAAATATGACGTTTAATTTGTCAGTGAAGATAGACGCTCTTGACCTGTACCTAATTGAAAAAAATTCAATGCTGTTCGCGACTTCATTTTCTAAAGATTCAATCTTATTTTGCAAGACATTTTGCACATGAACAAGTCACTATTCGTTCTTAGCAGGTCAAAAGAGACATTTCATATAAATAGTTGCTGCTGCGTTGGAAACGAATTTCATTTATCTTTTCAATTTATTAAAACATACAGCTGATTGAATAGTTTGTTTAAGCGATTTAATATTAATATTTAACACATTTTTAAATTTAATTGCTAGCATGGTTAAGAAATACAACAAATAGTGTATGAAAATTTATACAAACTTCCGCTTCCAAAATGTGTCAATTTTACAAACTGATTAATTGACTCATTAATTGTTGTCCTTTTGAAGAAGCTAAGAGGGGGTGGGTTAGTAACATGTGGGGGGGAAGGGTGGATAAATTGTGGTAAACTGATTGCTTTGTTTGTTTGTTATGATATTAGTTTGGTTTAATTAAAACTATCCAATTTGATATAAAATGTATTTGCTTTTAAATATATTTTTTGATATTTTTTTAAATCATGTTACAGAAGCTGCTTCGACGGTAAACATAACGGGTAAGAATTGCTGTTGTTTACTTTTCAAACATTTGTTTGTATTAAAAATGTCATATTCTTTTGTTAAAACATTAAATTGAAGGACAAGAAAGAAAATACACATATAGTAAGAAAACTGAATGTTGCTTACGTTTAATTTGCAGTAGCAATTTGCCCAGGATCTGGCGTGGGAGCTGAATGTCCTGATGATGTTACACATGAATGCCAACGCGACAATGATTGTCCCCAAGACAAAACGTGCTGCCTGGATTTTTGCTATTTCAAATGCGTAGGTTAGTATGATAATTTATGTATACAAATTTCAGTAGCAGAAAATTGGTTGAAAAAAAACGCAAATGCTCTAGATCTTCAGGCGAATTGTCTTCCTTTTTTATGTCAAAGTGTTACACAACTGGAGTAAATTTCTCAACAGGTAAGTGAAGAAATTTAAAGAGGAAAAGCTCGATTCTCATTTGGCCGGAGTTCAGACTTTTTTTCCGTTTGTGTTTTTTTACAGTATGCTGTAGTCTCATATGATCGTAGAAGCACCAAAGAAATTACACATTTATAGTATTATTATATAATTTTAAGTACGTAGCTGTCACTCGTCTAACTAAAAAAATAGTTGATGCTGCGTTGGAAACGAATTTCATTTATCTTTTCAATTTGTTTAAGTAAAGTACACATTTTGCAGAGCTTTAAAAAACGGATTAACGAATATCGGTTGATAAATACTGCACGTTACTGTGAAAATTAGGCGCTTGTTCAGCCCATGTGGCAATGTGGCCTGCAAATGCAAATAGAAATTACCCAAAAATTAGTGCTAAGGTTTTGAAAATATAAATTGAAGCATGCAAGTTTGTATATCAGCCAATCGTTTTACAATTCTAGCTGTAGATTGCTATAATTTCCACATGTTGGTATCCGTTAACAAATACAAATCCAACTAATGCAAAGTCAATAATTTCTATTATATGTAATTGTCATTACTTTATAAACTTTAATAATTACTAACAAAGAAATGACTACTCCACTATGGCACTAAAAACTATGAATTGCGCTCAAGACACGGTGACAAATACCAGAGCTTAAGGAGATTTGTTTGTTTTAATTGTACTGAAAAACTACGGCGTATCTCATACGCTTGGAAAGTTAACACATATCTCATAAAATTATTTGCTGATTTGTATAAATAATGTGATTTACTACTCATCGCTGCATGTGGTTGCAAAAAAACAAAATAAAACAAAACAAAAAGCACTGTTGAGTTGAAACGGAGTCAAATAATTTTTTACATAAAAAATGATTTTCAAAATCTTTTGAATCATGATGTGCCGGCAGTAATTGTGTTTTGAAAAGTAATTTACTGGCACAATGTAAAGATAGCGAATTTCAAGCTTCTATCAGCTGCCATTTGCTTCAAACTCGACCTCAGGTCGGCTATGACTAATTATAATTGAAAATGTACGACTTCCGCACAATGTCTCTGGTTATTGGCCATGAAGTGTTTTTGGAGTTAAGGAAGCATGACGTTACACTCTTACAGCTACACCACAATATAGTGGCAACACCTTCTCATGCAGAAGGCAGTATAGCTACAAAAATGTGGAATCCTGTTGATGAACAGTAACTGTTTTTCTAGTTTTATCAACATGCAGCATTCTTGGTATGTCTGTTCAGATATCAATAAGAAAAATTCGCTTTGACAAGCAGAGAATTTGGTTTCATTTTTGATTCAATTATAGTAGGCAAAACCATATTTGTTTTCATATTGCATTGCTTCATCGTTAAGGCAACCCAGAAAATTTCGCGATTTTAAGACAATACTGCTACTATTGGTAATTTGAAAGACTATTTAGAAATTTAAAAATACTGTCGCGGTAAACTTGCCTCCCGATCTTAACAATGAATCAAATGATGAAATAGATTGCCCTGCAAACAAAATATGTTGCTTTAATGGTTGAATGTTCACGTGTGGTTAGAACTAGAATTAGTTAAAAGAACGCATTTTGTAATCCAGGAACTATAACAATTATATTTGTTAAACTTTCAACTGAAACTCGTCTCTATCAAAAGAATAATTTTATCTGAGAGATATTAAAGTTGAATGTCGTTTATCTCTTGACTGCACTGTGCGCAGGATATAGTGAGTGCCAGCCGAAATGTCCTCCTAATCTTAACAATGAATGCAATATTGACAAAGATTGCCCCGGAAACAAAATGTGTTGTTTTGATTATTGCATGCATATTCACGTGTGGTTAATTTATTTAATTTAGTTTTAAACAAACGCATTCAATTATTCCAAGATGCATATGTACATAAAAAAATTTTTACATAACAAGAGAAGTGCGAATAAAAGCAGAACTTAATACCACACAATAGAAATGATTAGAAACTCGATTGATGCCGTAAGGCTATGCGCCACTTAAAATAACTAAAACCTAGTTTGAGTTTTATCACAACCGGGCGCACAGATTTTTGCCAGCGCAATTCTCAGTAATATTGATTGCTCATAATGCTGTATAATTCTCTTGAAACATGGCATAACAATTGCATCTCAATGATTTTTTTAGAACCTGTCAAGAAACCAACCGTCGACCCAAGTAAGTCATCTTAAGCTTTTTAAAACATACAGCTATTGAAGAAATTGTTTAAGTGATTTTATATTAAAATTTATAATATAGATAGGACCCCACGCGCGCTCTGATTGGTCGAAAATTTATGTTTTATAAGAGTATAAAACATAGAAAAATCGTGTTTTATTGTTTTTCAGAGCGCGGGTAGGGTCCTATCTATATCATAAAGCAAATAAAGAAGCCTAAACCGTGTATTAGACTGTGACAAAACACTCCGGCCAGTCGAGAACACTCGAGAAATGTAAAAAAGAATCGCCCGCGGCTCGTGTTTTTTACATTTCTGATTGCTTTGTTTGTTATGATACTAGTTTGGTTTAATTGTAAATGTTACGTGGCTGAGTAATTGTATGTATATATCGATTGAAACTATCCAATTTGATAAAAAATGTATTTGCTTTTATATATATATTTTTGATATTTTTTTAACTCATGTTACAGAAACTGCTTTGCCGGCAAACAAAACGGGTAAGAATTGCTGTTGTTTACTTTTCAAACATTTGTTAGTATTAAAAATGTCATATTCTCATTAATGTGAAGGACAAGAAAGAAAATACACATATAGTAAGAAAATTGAATGTTGCTTACGTATATTTTGCAGTAACAATTTGCCCAGGATCTGGCGTGGGAGATAAATGTCCTGATAATCCTGCAAATGAATGCCAACACGACAATGATTGCCCCCGGGACAAAACGTGCTGTCTGGATTATTGCAGTCTAAAATGCGTAGGTTAGTATGATAATTTATGTATACAAATTTAGCACAAAATTGATTAAAAGTAAAAACGCAAATGCTCTAGATCTTCAGGCGAATTGTCCTCCCTTTTTTATGTCAAAGTGTTACACAACTGGAGTAAATTTCTCTACAGGTAAGTGAAGAAACTTAAAGGGAACCTCCACTAAAACAACAAAATAACTTTTAACCACAGAACATAATGTTTACAATTGTAATTACTCCAATGAAAACGTTTGTATTCGAGAAAAATAAATTCCAAAAACGCTTATTTTGGCTTTCAAATTTCCCGGGCACCTTCATCTTGAATAATTGTGACGTAACTTGGTTGCCCAATTGTTCTGATACAAAGAGCGACTGTTCTGGAACAATAGGGCAACCAAGTTACTTCACAATTAATCAAGATGGCGGCGCCCGTGAAATTTGAATGCCAAAATAAGCGTTTTTGGAATTTATTTTTCTCGAATACAAACGTTTTCATTGGAAAAAAATTGAGCAATTTCAATTGTAAACATTATGTTCTGTGGTTTAAAGTTATTTTGTTGTTTAAGTGGAGGTTCCCTTTGAAGAGGAAGAGCTCGATTCCTATCTTGGCGGAGCTCAGAATTTTTTGCCGCATGTGTTTTGTTACAGTATGCTGTAGTCTCATATGATTGTAGAAGCACCAAACAATTTACACATTTATAGTATTATTATATAATTTTAAGTACGTAGCTGTTACTCGTCTAAGTAAATAAATAGTTGATGCTGCGTTGGAAACGAATTTCATTTATCTTTTCAATATATTTAAGGAAAATACACATTTTGCCGAGCTTTAAAAAACGGATTTACGAATATCGGTTGATAAATATTATAGAATGCTGTGAGAAATAGGAGCTTGTTCAGCCCATGTGGCATGCAAATGCAATTAGAGATTACTAAAAAATGAATGCTAATGTTTTGAAAATATAAATTGAAGCATACAAGTTTATATGTCAGCCAATCTTTTTACAATTCTAGCCGTAGATTGCTTTAATTTCCGCATGATTGTATCCGTAAACAAAAAAAAATCCAACTAATGCGAAGTAAATAATTTCACAACTGGAGTAAATTTCTCAACAGGTAATTGAAAAAGTTTAAAGAGGAAGAGCGCAGATTTTTTTGCCGCATGTGTTTTTTTACAGTATGCTGTGGTCTCATATGATTGTAGAAGCACCAAAGAAATAACACATTTTTAATACTAGAGATTTTTATTAAAAGTGAAGTGCTGCGAGCCATTTTGCCATCTCCTTCGATAAGAATTCGATGGATAATGTCAAATGTCCATGTCAAAATATCGCACAAATTTGCACATAACAAAGCCGAAAGACTCGTTAAAGAACATTGTCGTTCCCCTAGATATGTTGCTAAATTGACTATCACCTTGATGAATGCTTCCTCGAACAAAACAAGTAGCATTTGACATGACAAATCTTAATCTTACCTTTATGCACGACGCCGTAGTCCAAGACTTGCAATATAAAACCTCGTGGTCTTGTTAGTTGCAGCGCATTGATAATTTAGTGCAGCCGCATAGTTTGCGGTCTCAAACCACTGATTACGTCACGCGAACATACAAACTTTTGACTGAAATATTCTTGCAGCCCAGTGTGTAATTGTTCATTTGCTGAACACATGGCTTGCAGGCTCAAACTAAACTACGTCATGCGAACATACAAACTTTCGACTGAAATATTCTTGCAGCCCAGCTTATCGTGGGGTCCCTGTGTAATTGTGCAGTCGCTGAACATATGGCTTGCAGGCTCAAACCACGAAGCGATTATACAAACCTTTGACCTAATTAGTGTGCTACGAGTGAACGTAGCGAACGAGCAGCAATTATTATATAATTTTAAGTACGTAGCTGTCTAATTTTGTGACGTTTTTTTTTTCACTTACTAATAAAGATGACAAAATGTCAAAACATGTATAGAATAAAAAAAAATTCTTATATCTGAATTGTGTATGTTGTATTCTGTTTGGAAGTTTAAATTTATTTGAACGTACTGAAATAATTCTTTTATCTTTTTGACACCTTTCTGATAATTTGAATTTTGTCTTCTATCTACAGAGAATGCCTTGATGCCCGACAAAAGGGAAAAAGGCGGTAAGAGATATATAATTGTCTTACTATTTCTTCTTTTGCTCAGTTAGGTAAAGTTTTTGATAATCTGACAAACTGTTTTTTCTCCTTACAGATTGTCCCAATAGAGCCCTTGAGGTGCCCCTAGAGATCTCCTTATCCGGTAACAAGACTTGCCACAAAGACAGTAATTGTCCGGGCAAGCAGAAGTGCTGTAGAGACATGGGTAATACACAATGCACTGGTAAATGAACCAAATTCAGTTCTTTTTTTTTCCTTTTATCTGAATAGCTAGGAAATTTAAGTTAATGCCATGCTGAATTAACATTCATCTCTATTTCATCATTAAACTTTTTTTCTGATTCAGCATTGAAGCCAGTTTACAAAGATATTCTAACTTCTCTTTCACATTCCATTTCATTTATTTCATCTCATTTATTTCTTCTCTTTTTACGGTTAAAGTTTAAATCTTTATTGAAAAAGAAGAAATTGAATTAAGGAAATAATAAATAAGACAGAGCATGACCTTCAACACTTGATTACTGTTACAACTCAGTACTAGTCCTTACTCGTAATATAGCTGAATACTCAACCAGCCATCAAAGTTTAAACTCACGTCACAGCTGCCAGCTGTGCTAGCCGGTCTTATTTAGAGTTAATTTCAATGTTTTACAATCTGTCCAATGAAGAACATTTAAATATTAAAATATTGCGCGCATATCGTACAAGTTGAATAGAATTTGAGGTATATTATTATGGATAGCCCTCATGGAAACTTTGTTTAGTCCTGATATTGTCGACATTGAACTAATTGTAACTGGATATTGGGTAGGTAGCCAAGATCATTCCCGCTCAACCATATCAACTGGAGAGGGACTTGTTTGATTTAGTATAAATTAAACCTACTGATGCACGCGCAATCTAGCACGCATTCTTTCGCTGAAACCCCTCCATCCAAGGTTAATATTGTCGCAGTTTGCATTTGACTGTGCTAATAGCTTGTGTAGCAAGTGATCTTGTAAGAAGATGAAAAAAGTTGAAAGTTGGCGAAAAATTTGCACTTGTTCAGTTCAAATTTTTTGTCCTGTAGCAATAAGACAACCAGCATCGTAGAATATTTGCTAATAATAATTTTTTTTTACTCAAGTTACATCAAATTTTATTATTTTATAAATTACCCAGTTCACTTCCTCCTTCCCCCTTTCACGGGCCTGCATACTACAAGAATTGCCTTCTGGAAGTATTACTGTTGCAGATACGTACTTAATAAATCTGTTACTCAGGTAAAATTTTAATAACCTGTTTTGTTATTGTTCTTTTTTAGATACATTCAGCTTGACCTATACTAAAAGAGGTAAATATTACTAAAACGTATTATGAAAGTCATATATATAGCAAAAATTGATGCTATATAATTCCTGTCTTTTAAAAAATCAAACATTATTAACCCGCAGCTTGTAGAAACAGCATGCAGAGGCAAACCTTAGAGGCTAGAATTCGTAAGCAAAATTTTCAGTTTACTAAGTATAAATCACAACATATTCTGTGAATTTTATGTTGATCTAATATGTACTTAGTTGTAACACCATAACCAAAAAGCAGTTTGAAGATCAAGCCTGGCAAACTTGTTAGCACTTAATCTTCATTTTAATGAAAATTTCAGTGCTCACATTATTTCAAGTCTTTCAAGATGAACTTGCATTCAAAATGCAACAAGGCACCAGTTCAAATAATTATAGTTTCCTCTTTTTTCTGGACCAGGATTAGCGTTTATACTTAAAAGATCTTATAATCGCTCACAGAACATGAAAATACGTGAATAGTTTCTTGTGTTACAGGTCAAACAATCGGACGTCATTTAAAGAGCGCCTGGACTGAAACGAAACCCTTGCTATAATACAATCGATCGATCTGCTTAATTTTTTTTTTCATGAATTTGTTTGTGTTTCGCCACCCTCTCTATCACATGGTCCGTCATCCCTTAGAAACGGTGTCCGTGCTATACGAATAACTAGGCAGCTGACAGAGCACAAGTGCGTGAAGAGAATGTTGAGGAAAGTGGCTGCCGTCTTCCAGATACTAAGGTCGAACTATTTGTAGATCTTAGAGAGAAGCAACACTTTCCATTCTCTTCATTTATTTTAAGACCCAGAGTGTTGGTCCGGCCCGTAACCGCACCGGCGAGCCTCCTGTATGATAGGCTGAGTATATGATTTTATTAAGAACATTTGAGACAGAAATCCCAAAAATGTTTGAAAACATTCAGCTAAGCTAAATCCTTTCAAGCCTAGTGGCCATGGAGCCGGCACTTATTTCCGGTTTCTGTAGTGTTAAGCGGATGAGAGTCTTTGACTCCCCCTGGACGGGACACTAATCCATCGCAGAGTTAGCTCCCAGCAGATGCTGGTACTCATTTACCTACCCCGGAAGGATGGAAAGCTGAGTTGGCTTAAGCAAAAAAGAAGGCCACACAAATATTTTAATCTCGGCAAAGTGCCGGGATAGAACTGGAGACCTTGTGGTTGGAAAGTAGAGATCTTACCAACTGCGCGAACCATGTCTGCCCAATAACATTAAGGATCAGCCTAAAAACTAGACATTCTGATAAAAAAGAGTGTCGCTCATTCGGCCTACGGTTTTATGGGCTATTGATTTGCTCGCATCTCAACTTCTCAAGATCAAATTAGGGATTTCAAGCAACGATCTAGAACCGGAACACAAATACCGACGTGGCAGCCACGAAATTTACGCTTTTTACTTTACTGTGTATGTCATTAAAATTTGTTTGTCTCTCCATGAATGTTGTGAGCGGAAAATAAATAAATACTTCTCCATAAAACTAATAGTCGTAGTCTCTACAACTCTAAAATAGGACTTTTGACGATCTAACTATAGCGACAACTCCGAGTAGATGTTCAGGCAAATGTGCAGTTATTATGTTTACTGTTGTTTGCAGTCGCGTCTGCGTTGCTTTAATTAATTTCCTTTTGTTAACTATTCGCGTTGCTTTTCGTGCGGCACTCGTTTGTCCTTCGTTTTTACAATGCTCACAGTCACTAGCCCAAGATTATGTTCACTGGATGTTCAAACAACAAACGTGACAAGAGAGAGAAAATTGAGTAAGCGCTATTGCAGATGTGTAAACTTTGCATGCTACAGGTGTGAGATTATAAATTGTTAAATGTAAGGAAAGTTAATCTTAGTATTATCGTTTTATTTGTGTGCATTGCAGTTGCATTTAGAAATGTTAAAATGCCGTCATTAAAGAAAATTACAAATCCTCAAGAAAACAAACCAGTGAAACTAATTGCCATAACGCTTATATTTCGACAGTGTGTCCACGCCTTGGATGGGCATTTGAGTGTCCTCCGGAAGATGATGAAAACGAACATGAATGCAAACTCGACAGAGATTGCCCCGCAAACAAAATATGCTGCAAGGATTATTGCGACTTAACATGTGTTGGTTTGTATAAAGATCTAAAAAAAACATTCAATTTTAAAATTGTTTAACAGTTTTTCGAAGAAAACATGGAACTGCGAATTAAAACCGGCATTAATACCACACGATAGAAAAGACCCGATACTCGTTGTGTCAAATACTTATGGAGGAAAATTGCCTCACCCTCTTCCATTGTTTTGCAACAAAACCGATAGTATATCTATGTCCTATATAGTTTTAACTTTGTCCTTTTTGTTATTTCCTTCTATCTCTATATCCTTGTTAGTTTTGTGTACGCACGTCTGGCTTTAGATAGCTTGTTTCTGAGGTCTTTGATCTAGTCACCTTATTTGCCAACTTTTACTTCCGGTATTTATTTCTTAATGCGATCATAACGAATTCTTTATATCTTCTACTTTCATCCTCGATGTGTTGTACTTAATTCACCAAAATGTTGTTAATCTGGTTTCTCGTCCTTCATTTTGTGGATATCCATGTTGCATTGTAAATGTCTTTATGCGGGAACAACGTTCCACTTATCACAAGTTGGCTTAGGTTACACATCTTACACAATTGCCTCCATTATCATTACATTCTCCTAAGCCATGCTTCCGCATTACTCTCTTAAAGTCCACATTTTGGTCTCCAACCTTAGCATTCATGTCTCCAGTATTGATTAACATGTTGATTTCTTCTATTCAAAGTATCTTGCAATCTTAGATAAGTAGAACGAATCCTTTACACTTGTTCATGTCCGCAGTAAAAATTAACGTTGATATCATGTTGGTTTCTACTAATCACTGCATTCGTCATTGTTAAAAAAAGTCATCCTTTGTTTGTCTGCTTCTTGTGTGGTTGCATAGAAGTGTATCATGGTAAGCCCTATGTGGCTAGGGTAGAAAGAATCCTGCTTGGATTATTCATTCACTAATTGGAGTCCGTTCTAAGATGCTGCTGTGTTCTTAGAAATTATGACCCCAACCCCTTCCCTATGAATGATGTCGTCTCTCTTAGAATATAGAGGTCATTTTGTTGCTGTTTTGTAGCTGTATCGATTCTTGACCACCCAATGCGATTCGTTGATGTCCATGACGTCAGTATATTTTTTGCTCATTTCCCTTGTCACTTGTGCAATATTGCCTGCTACTACTGTATAATGTTCTGACATTCCAATTTTTGGTTTTCATGGAATGCTGGACCTATTGGTTTTTATTGGACAACGGGACTCCGTATCGCTTAAACCCCTGCGCTTTATTAAATCTCTACCAAGAGATGCGACCACAGCATTTCCATCATTTGATGGATTGACTCCGTTCCTGTATTTTGTGATAAAGAAAATTTTTGTGCGAGAGCTTTGTTAACCTTTTGCACAACCCCCATCCGGTAGGACCAGGGGATCACTGATCTTCTTCTGGTCCCTACCGTTCGACCGTTTTGGCATGGGTGACCCTAGCAAGAACACAGCTTTATTGGTCATTGGGACACACAAATCGCTTCAACACTGTAAGGGAATAACTACTTTTCATCAAAATAATTAACTCAAGTTATGAATGAAGCAATACAAGCACAACATGGACACATTCCATTCTCTTTGTAGAGCTCGCTGATGCCTTTCAAAGAACTCTATAGTTATAAGGGTTTTCTCAACTGTTATTCTTTACATTTTTTAATAAGGTATTTGTCATGCTACCGCATTTAAAAGGGTACATGCAACAATGGATCTTAACACGGCATCCCCACTATCGCCACCGCAATATCGGCCTGTTTTTGAAATTGGGAACTACTAGTTTTGCATTGGAATATTTGTAATAACAACGAAATGAGAGAAAGAAGTTAAAAATCATCTGGAGACTGAAGCTTGTATTTTGACAGAAGAATATGAATGAAGTCAGTTCGTGGAAGCGTAGAATTTTATACATAGAATTATCACTCTTCTCTAGAAATCCACACTACTGCCATCACTGCCATCAACCGAAAGAGTTTTGGAAGCTATAAAGATCTCGTGGCGATTAACAGAGATTTTAGTCTATATGGGCCAGCAAAATTAATGTTTTCTCACCACTTTTAGGGACAGTTTTCGAGCGCTGCCGTTTGGAAGAGACTACTTAAGTATTTATAAAAACGTATGAAAGCAATTCTCAATCAGTAGCTTATAGGTATGTTTTTTATTTTCAAAAATATTAAAAAATCAAAAAATATGAAAGAAAGGCCCTAGAGAAAAACCCTAGAACCCAATTCAAGTTAATGATTACCATTGCATTATACCTTAATTTGCTGGCCAAAAAATCTTCTGCACAGTGCGAACAAAAACAAAACCCTTCCTAAGACCCCGGATGACAACAACAAAAACAAAACTGCACAATGCCTCTTGGTTCAGTTTATTTCTTTGAAACGTTTCAATTGTTTCAATGTTGGAGTAATGTTGGTTGATAGTAATCAATACAATGTTGGAGTAATGTTGGTTGATAGTAATCAATACAATGTTGGAGTAATGTTGGTTGATAGTAATCAATACAATG
>JAOTRI020102945.1:0-13949 GCA_028564885.2 Zoanthus sanctaehelenae
ACAACCTGAAGATGTTTGTTTGGATACGTCATGCGATCTACGTGTTGTTTTCATGGCGTTAACTTCGCGGGAAGAGCCTTTGCTTTTCGACAATCCCGAATTTCATATTCCAAGTTGCTAACAACCTGAAGATGTTTGTTTGGATACGTCATGCGATCTACGTGTTGTTTTCATGGCGTTAACTTCGCGGGAAGAGCTTTCACTACACTAGTTACCAATTCTCCGAAAATCTTTCGAGAATTATAAATCAGATGGGTGTAATTTATTCCCTAGGAAATGCATCAAGCAGCACTCCATGTTTTGAGTTTCCAAAACATTTATTGATTTATTTGAAAGAGCATTGTATTCTTGAAACCTAGTTTTTTGTCTATATACTTGTATTCAATATTCTTTACCATGAATGAAGAGATCTCCAACGATTAAGGTTAATTTTCTAAATGGATCAGTAAACAAAATGCCGCTCTGTAGGATTTAGAGAACGTTTGCGGAATGCCGTCCCCATGACAGTGATGGCTATTGGTGCCAGCCAGACTAACAATATCGAAGTGTCTATTGTGTCTTAATGGTAGAAACTGTGGGTTACTTACCACAATCTACTATTCGATCTTTAGAAATATTTAAAAATCATCTTAAAGATAAGTAGAGCGCTCGAAACTAAAAACAAAAGAATTACCAGCGCCAGTCAAAAAAAGAGAAATTGCTTAAATCCACTTTGTCTTACGTTAAATTAAATGTAGGAGCATTATATTTTTGTTTTTTCAGTGGTTAAAGCAGCGCTCCAAATTAAGAAAATTTCATAATCGCATTTTGTGTCTGGTTGTAAAATTTTAGTCGCAAAAATAGAAACAGTTAATCGCAAAATCGCGACCACTGTTGAAGCTTTATTCGCAAAATTGCGACCACTGTTGAAGCTTTATTCGCAAAATTGCGACCACTGTTGAAGTTTTATTCGCAAAATTGCGACCACTGTTGAAGTTTTATTCGCAAAATTGCGACTACTGTTGTAGTTTTATTCGCAAAATTGCGACTACTGTTGAAGTTTTATTCGCAAAATTGCGACCACTGTTGAAGTTTTAATCGCAAAATTGCAACCACTGTTGAAGTTTTATTCGCAAAAGGAAATATTTTGTCGCAAATGGGATCGTATTGGTTGCAATCTCGTGCCCTGAAACGTAGCCAGTCTTAACAAACGTCTTACAAAAGTAGCCAAACATTCAAATCGAGTTGAGAATAACAAAATGTGTACTAAAAGTACTAGTTCTGATTGAATTTCCGCAGCGGTTCCCCCAAGTTATGAAAGTTGTCAGCGCGACTGAAAGAGTATCAGCATCGAATCTAGTAACATACCGTAATGTTGGACACAACTGACATGAGTTGCATTTCTTGATTATCGACTCGAAGCTAGTTCACGCCATATCGCATAGAACAAGTTTTAAAACTCCAATTTTCTCCTATAACACTAAACTTAACATTGCAAACAAGAAGTCCCATATATTTTGAGAGAAATAAATCTGCTGTATTGGGAATTTATTGGTTACGAATACAGACGGTTTTTAGTGTGAGTTCGTTTTGGCCGACTCCGCAATAGAAATTCATAGTATATAAACTTTGTAGGCTTGTGACTGCTGTTCCTGCAAAGGTGCACATAAAACATCCCTTAGTGATAAAACTCATTTCACCAGGAATTTTAAATTTGAAACAAATCTTTCATCGCCCTAACAGTCTGAAAAGAAATTCAAAACTTCGTTCTTGATTCGTTATAGTTTGTATAGGCCCATACGAACAGACCCTTAGTCGCTGTATTTACATAATCCCACTTCGAATCACTTTTCATTAAATTCTGACAGACTAATGCTTGATTTCATCAACTTTTCGCCCTTGGTACGACCGATAACTTCTTGTGAAAGGACGAATCTTAAGTGTGCCTTTTTATAAGGATAATGGGAGATTTTTTTAATGGAATAGATTTGAACATCGGTAAAAGAAAACCGATCGCAATATTGCGGTTTGTGTGCACGAATGACCTGTGGAGAAGTTTTTGTACATGTAAAAGAGTTTCGTACCCTAAGACTTAGGGGCTAAGATATTGTGGGAATTTGATGAAGATAAAGCCTTTTTTGTATTAGTAAACAGACAAAAGATCTTTATCAGAACTTTAAACCAGTTTCATGAAGTAAGTATTGAAAACTATGTTGAGAATGTTTTTTTATAGCTCAACTTTTGATTGTATCTGGTATCACGTATATTTATTAATGATCAAAATGAAGGTTTTCTGATATGAAATAAAAGAGCTATTTTTCTCCAGAAAGTCAGTCTTTTGTCGGAGCTTCACTAAAACTTTTGTTCTAGCTTAGTCAATAATTTTCATATTTTAGATTTTAGTTAACTTACATTAGTTCCATTAACCAGTGAATCCCCTTAAAGAATTTAGTTTTGTCGCAAATTGTTTTTTTGAAATCGATAGTTTGCTGTTGTGGCTCTCAGGAAATGGTAAAATATCAATTTCAAAAAGCAATTTTATAAATCAACAAAACACCGGTACGATTGTAAGAAACAAGAGTTGCCTTCACGTGTCAGTGCATAAGCAGTGATTGATTCATGACGTTACATTTTTAAAGAAACAAGAAAAAACAACGTTGCTGTAGCTAAAAACAGCTTTTCGAAATAGAAACTGGAAAAGGATAAATCTTCATTTTTGTTGAAATTTCTTTAAAAAATGGATTTGTCTTTTACATGTTTTGCTCATGATATTTACAAAGTTTTCAATTGGCAGATAATTCGGCATCTAGAGATGTTTACCATTGAAATCTTTTAAACGTTCCCCTGAGAAAGGAAAACAAAATTCCAATTTACAAATGTTTCTAACTTAAAACGCGTTTGAAGATATGCTTAAAGATATATTTATTTGGCAAACTGAACTTTTAAGGTTGAAAAGAGAAAAAAGATAAAACGCCTCCAAACACCACCATTGGCTGGTGGCCACCTGCTGTTGGGAGGACTGTTGCTCAAGAACAAAGCGCCAATATTTGAGAGTGTTTGTATTTTCATCTTTTGAAAAATTGCATCGATCTTAATCTCTCGCTGCAAATGAAAATAAGAAATACCATTAGGAACGCGCGCTGATACTTTTCAACGCACATGAAAGATTTCTATTTTGGTGTTTTGATAAATAGGTACAAATTGTATTCATAAGATGATTAAAAAATCTCGAGAGACAAAATTTTTCTTTTACCTTGTTATTTTTTTAAGATGTTTTATCTTAATTTTAATTTACTCTAAAGTAAACCTCCAATAACCATACTATATAGTTATTAATGACTTTGTCAAATTGCGAAATGAAACTCTTGATCTATAGTTAATTACGATCTTTGAATCCTAACAATGACAATGGTCATTTTCACTCATGTTTTGATAATTAGATACTCGTGTCTTGTAATTGCAGGACGTGTTTCAAAAATCGTTGGCCAGCTGTGTTAACGATAAAAGACTCTTACAGTAAGAGCTGATAATCAAATTTACAGACAAACTGTGGACCTATCCGAAGAATAGATATCCAAAATGTATTTGCTGTGTGGTTCAAGGGTGTCAAAGGACATGGTTCTATCGGGATTTCTCAACTATTATTGCTATATATATAGCCCTTTACCACATTATTTTAATTTTTTTTTATCTTTATGCCAACATGACCTAATGTATTGGCGACGTTAAATTTCAAATATTTCTTCCATTTTTATTTCGTTATTTGTCGTGAGTTATTCTTAAATTTTTTGTCTCATTGTGGGCCTTGTTGCAAATTTCGAATGGTCAACTTGTCTTTTTTCCAAAACGGTTAACGTGGATGGATGAAGTGTTCTTTTAATATAACGGTTTAAACAACAAAATCCAAAACTTTTAATACAAAAGTGTTGTCGCTGAACAAAATAATTTGATTTGAAACTAACTCGAACTTCTTTTGTTTGAGATCACGAACAAGAATTTAGCTTCGTACAAATACTTTCTACAACTTGACGAGCCCTTGTTCTCTCTTGTAGTCGCATTGTAAAATTGTAAGATTTCTCCTTGATCGAAATTCCTTAAATGGTAGTTATGTGAGGAGTTAGCGTAAAATTATCACGGTTGATTGAGTGAGGATTTGTGCCACGATTATCAAACATTAACAAAGACACTATTAATTTAAGTAAGCAACCACGTGGACGCTGACGGCCAAAAGATGGTCCGAGTTACACGGAATTTCAAACAAACCTTTGGCAAGCGTCAAACATTTTGATGTATCATTTGCTGGACCATTATATTTAATTTTACTGCATAAAGCAAACTTTTGAGCAGTTCCCTCAAAGTGCAGCATGTGAATTTATCCATGCATCATTAGCATAGGGCGGGCAGTTCGTGCAACTAAAAAATGGAGCTCAGCCATTGTTTTGCGCCATGAATGGATTTGTATTTTTACTATAGTTGGTGGTCATGCATAACTTAATAAAACTCGGAAGCTCACATACTATGGAATTTTCTTTCATTGAGCGAGACAACCAAATCGGCACTGTAAAATTCATGGTTTATATTTTTCATTTGTTTTTATAACTACAGCCGTTTTTTTCGTAGACTATTTACAGTTGATAATTAAACCACGTGGACATCAAACAAAGGACTTAAAAAGTCAATTTTACAAAGTCAATGTTGAGGTGTTGCGAGAAAAGCACTCTTTTATTTGAAGTTTCCTTAGAAGCTCATGTTCAATAACCATGAACCTAAATGCAGATATAAATACTTAAAAAACTTTAGAGTTTAATTCGTGGATAAAACTTTGTTTGACTCAACAACCCTAGGCAAATCAAAGTACATATTTACCGTTTGTAACTTTTGACCGTTAATCTATTTTGAAATTCGTGTTTGTTTGCTTAAATTGTCACAACATGTAGTTTTGAAATTACTGAATACAATTTTTCTTTCAAGCATCGCTTAAACAAAACCAGACAAAGTCTTGCTGCCTGATCTAAGCTCACACATTTTTAAATAAGTTGAATTTTTTCAAAACACCCATGGAAATTTCTATACAAGTGTTCCCGCCAAGTGGAAGTGTTCGCTAAAACAGAATTGTACCCAAAAACTGGCAAAAGGACGATTTTCTGTCGTAATTAATTTTTTTCTAAGAATATTCTTTCTAATTATACAAGTCACACCAATCAGAACTTAGTTTATTCAAGTTTAGAGCGTGCTAAGCACTGACAAAAAACAAAATGGCATAAACTTTTTCTTTCCATAAAACTTTATTGTTTTGTATACGCTAAATTATAAAAACTATTTAAGTATTTTTTTGGAAAAAATAGAATAGGATTCGGATAAACGTAGAAATACAGATAGAGTTTCACAAATGCTCTATTTTTACAATAAAAGATGTCTTGAACATCACACTCTTCGTAATTGCATCACGTAAAAATTCTCCGAAAATGTAGTTTCTATGGAATATTACAAACTCTGAGTTATTTTGCACAACATTTTGTTTCTCTTCGTAAGCATAATTTAAAATATGGATAGAAATATTAGAATAATTATATATACAACGTCTATTTTCTATGTAGCTTTAATTTCATAGTCCTTGAAATCCTTTTAGATATATGTCAAGTTCTGATCTTTTAATCCCGTAGTGTTCCGGAACCTGCAGGAAAGATACACACTGATTACTCTTGTGAACTTGTAGTTAGAGAAACACGTGTCAAATCAGTACTATTATGGCCCTTAGTGGTGGCAAAACTTTAAGACAATTGCAGAGAGCATCAGTTATACGTGCGTCCAGCTGAGTTAAAATAGGAGTTGATGAGTCCAAATGGTTGAGTTGGCAACGAGTGTTTAAAACTAGAAAGAAAATAGGAGTTTTGAAGGCAAATCTGAGTCAACACATACCTCGCCGAAGTGTTGCGTGTATACCTGAAGCTGCGTGTTCTTAGGGGGGTAAAACACAGACGATGTGTAAGTCGGTGATGTCTGTTCCATAAATACCGTGGTGGAAGGTGCGCTCTGACGTGGCCCGCGTACCACACTCGTTGGTAGAGATTGCGCAGTGTTTAAGTAACAACTCAGCATTGCGATGTAATCAATCGCCAGTCGTAACACCTCGATTTTGGACAGTTTTTGAGGGTTTTGATCCACGCAAGGGACTTTTTTCCTGAGAAGTTCCAAAGCATTGTTAAGCACATGCCGCCTTTTTCTTTCTCTTGCACTCGCTTTCAATCGTCGACTTCTATCAAGCAGAGCCCACTTTCTGTATCGAGAACTCTCGGCGCCGTCTTTGTCTTTGCTCTCACACTCAGGCGAGTTTGCACGAGAAGACTCACCTGAACAACTCTCAGTCGCTTTGGTCATATTCTTTTATCGTTTGCCCGTGCTCGAAATCTACGCTAGAATCGAGAGGTGCGTTTTTTGACTTGACTTGTTGGTCCCTCTGTAGTCCTAACTCCACAGGTCCATTGTGCATTGTAATTTATCTGTATCTTTGCACGCGTGCTGACCAATGACCCATTTATCATAACAATACCACAAATATTGCCTCCCTAATATTCACATCTCGACCGCCGAGATAAATTCTATTGTTCCAATTATACGCACGAGTTTCGCTTTACCCTGCATTGTCTTTGTATCATTAGGGCTTGGGCCGTGGATCTACGCGACAAACATTTAAATCCAATTCAAAAAATATTGTTTAAGGTACCGTTGACTTTATTTTTTCCCCAAATATTAATCATGACATTTTTTGTATAGTTAGGTATTTTGATATTCTTTCGAAAAATGTCGTTAACAGAGAAATGCGAAAAGAAGTCCGAAGTGGTAAATCCAGTCTTTAAATGGTTTCAATGAGTTGCGAAAGCTTTTTCTTTCTTAATTTTCGTTTGTCCAAGGCTCTCAAGCAGATTTCCCTGTTAATTTACTATCGACTTCTATTGTTATTCATAAACCTTAACTAAGCCACCAGTCTATTAGCATTCGGGTTGTAGCGTCTCTCTCGAACCCCATTGTCCTTATGGTGGGCAAGCTTGGACGTATTAAACTCGTGTCATAAAGTTCTATCATTTAAAACGTTTACGTTCTTATCAAAATTAATATTCCAGCTTTTAAAGTTGTTTATAATCCAAAGTCATCACTTTCTTGATTTTCAAAAAAAAGTTTGACTTTGTTTGTATTTTGTCGAGTAAACCGCGGCCGCGATATTGCAGCAATATTACACGTGTGCGTTGTGCCTTGTTTGCTGTGACTTTGCTATTGTACTGTATAAATTGGTTGTCATGATTTGAACAGCAAGAGTTTTTCGTTTGCACTCATCGCGAGTCTAATCCGTTGTACCCTTTCAACAATTAAAATGTAAATACAGTTCGGAATTACAAGCCAATAGAAACAATGCTCAAATTTTTTCATTGTGTATCTTACACGCTTTTATCGTTCGGACGATAAAAATTGATATCCCTGGCTTTAGCCCCTTTATAAAGGGGATATAGCTTAAGCGGTAACAAGATTCTGTTGTCATTTGTATTCAGCAAATCTTTTATTAGGTAAAATATTATTAACCTTGTATACTGGTGAATAGTTACTGTAAACTTGAGTGAAGTAATTCTGTGTATAATTGCCATTAAGAGCTCTTAGTCCATTATTACAAGCCCAAGAGAATTGAAAGCTCTTGTAGTGCGCTTCTGCTTGCGATGCACGATTCAACAATTAATATAAGTAAGCGAGGAGTAAATAAATTTATTCTTTTTAGTTACACTGCGTGTCACTGCAAAGGCTGAACTGTACTAAGTTTTTCTTGTCAAACTATCGTAGACCTAGTTAGTGAACTTCAGAATATTTTTTTTTTCAGGTTGTAAATGGCAAACAGCTTGTGACTCCAAAAATCGCAGTTCTTCGTGTCACGTAAAGAAAACAAAACATGCCAATAATTTCATTGAACGTTCATAAATTTTCTATCGTATTACATTAAAGAATATTTGTAGTCTTTTCAAATGAAATTCCGAGTTTCATAAAGGTTCTGATGTTGAAACAGCGCGTAATAATAATAATAATAATAATAATAATAATGCAGTATTTATATAGCGCTTATCCTATAAAGCTCTGAGCACTTTACAAATATATACAGGTTTTCAACAGTTTGAGGGTCTTAGAAAGTCCGCTGAGCGGCTCACAAGTTATGGCGCAAATTGGCAGCCTGATAAGAAGTGCCCTCATTTGAAGAGACAGACCACAACACCGGGATCACCGCCCTGCTCTTTGCGAGAAATAGGTGGGTTCTTTTAAGTCCCCCGACAGAGAGATCGAGACACTGGGCCTACGGTTTAACGTACTTATCGTAGAAGACGCGAAAGTCTAACCGTTTGCAGATGTTAGAGCAAAGGCAGCACTTTCTTCTCAATTATTTTAAGACCCTAAGTATTGGTCCGGCCGGGAGTCGAACCCAAGCTTCCCGCACAGAAGACTGGTCTCTTTTCAACTGGGCTAACCAGGCGGCGGTTTACACGATATAATGCTTGCAGAGAAACTTTGTAATGTAGGATTACAAAACTAAATATCTTACAAAACAAAACCGTGTTAAAACACAGGCAAAAATTTCATAACAGTTCGGTAATTACTAGTGTCATAAAGTTTAAGGCCGATACACACGAGGGAGCTTACTCCTTCAACACGCTCCCGCAACAGATTTGCTCCTGGAGCAATCTCCCTCATATTTAACCAGTTTGATGCAATGCAGCAAAACCCGGGAGCAAAAATTTTGTCGCGCAACAATTGTTTTCACCTTTAATCGTTGGTACAGACGAGGGCGCTTTGCCCCGGGAGCATGTTGCAGGAACAAGCTTCTTCGTGTATTCCGGCCTTTAAGACTCAACGTCCTAAAAGTAATAATGTATGTAAGGTTCTAAAGGCCGGAACACTAGAGGGAACTTGCTTCTGCAGCACGGCCCCGCGACATGCTCCCGGAGCAAAGCTCCCTTGTCTGTACCAACGAATTTCATGCGAAAAAAATTGTTGCACGACAAAATTTTTGCTCCCGGGTTTTGCACTATTGAATCAAACTGGTTAAATATGAGGGAGATTACTCCAGGAGTAAATCTGTTGCGGGAGCGTGTTGCAGGAGCAAGCTCCCTCGTGTGTATCGGCCTTAAGCTTTATGTCACTAATAATTACCGAAATGTTATGAAGTTTTTGCCTGTGTTTTTAACACGGTTTTGTTTTGTAAGTTATTTAGTTTTGTTGCAAAATTTTTTACAAGGCTAATTGCCGTGCCCAGTTTCTTTGCTGCATGTATAACACTCCATTTCATAAATTCTTTATTTTTGTTTTTTTAAAATGCCATAAACCCTATTCACACGGCACTATAATGCATTTTCAATACCTCTGTTTTCATTTTATCGAAAACGCATAAAAACATGACAGTCTTCAGAAGCGTTTTTGTGTTGTTTTTTACAGCCAAAACTAAATTAACTACGAACAAAGATAAAAAGTATGCATGTCTTGTCACCAGGCTTAGCTCAATTTTTTGTTTACTTATTTTTTGCTTACATTGTGTTAGCAAGGCAACAGTAAGCTTCAAGCATGAAAACTATTTTAAAAATTGAAATCAAAATGATTAACATAACCACAAAACTGTCCGCCATACAAGATTATATTTTTAAGAAAAAACTTAAAAAATATATTAAAAAAATGACTTTCTCACACAAAGATCGAAGATATCGGGTTTTCACACACAAACCTTCACACTGGACGGGTTTTTTCGAAAACCTTCATGTTCAACTACCCTAGTAATAAGCCAGGAGAATGTTTCAGAAAACGAAACAACTTCTTTTCGTTCGTATTAGTGGTTTGTTGGGACAAAACAAAAGCGCCAAAACAAAGATTGCGCTTTCAACGGAAAACGTATTAGGCTATATATGTCCACGCTAATACGTCTACGTTCGAGTCGAGTTTGCATAGTGGTCATCAGTCATGCCTCCCACCTTTACGACCCGGGTTCGATTCCTGGGCTCGCAATGTGGGCTGAGATTTGTCCATCTCAATCTGACTCCGAGGGTTTTTCTCCCGGTTCTCCGGTTTCCATCATTCTGCAAATTCGACTTTCACGCCAAGATCTGAGCCGTCGAGCGATTAAACATTAGTCTCTGGTTAGGAAGAATGGGCAACCACTTCCTTCGCAATTGACAGTAAATAAAGTCTTTATTTATTTTTGTTTGTTTTCATGATCTAGTGTGAACGATTAGAATTGCTATGAAAGCGCTAGTGTTACGCTAATCGTTTTTTGCTATTTGAATAAAATGAAAACTTGACAAGATCCACATAAAAAGACCTGTTAAGTGACATTCCCGTATTTACAGAAATAAAGAAATACACATTCTCATATATATCACACACATTTGCACATATATAAGCTGAAAGACTTGTAAAAGCACATTTTTTCAAGAATTTTTTCATTTTTAGCAACATTTCTAGATGAAAAATGTGCTTTTGCAAGTCTTTCAGCTTATATATGTGCAAATGTGTGTGATGTAATAAATGTAGGATAAACATGTTAACAAAACGAGTCCTGAGTAATTTAACAAATGGCCCTCTGAACCAACGGTTTAAACGTCCTTATCCGAGAAGATGTGAAGTTCTAACCATTTGCAGATGTTAAAAGAAAGGCAACAGTACCTCAATTTTTTTAAGACCCTGAGTGGTTGTCCGAATGGGAATCGAACCCAAGCCGCACTGCAGACGTCGGTGAAAGATTCTAGAAAGTAAAATCAAAAGATCAAGTACAGTTTGGACGAATAGGCTTCCACGATAATACCTTGAGAAAAGTCAATTTCGTGGGCTAACTGGCTAGCAATTAGCAATTTCAGTTTTAGCGCCTGCAGTATTGTATAAGTAATCTGCGGCTGTCTTCGTTTCTTACTGTATCCAGGCGAGGTTTGAATGTGACTTTATTTACTTGAGGAAGTATTTATCAAGGTGATAGTCACTTTAGTAAAATTTCTAGAGGAAAAAATGTGCTTTGACTAGTCTTTCCGCTTAAATATGTGCAAATGTGTGTGATATTTTGATGTGGACAATCAGAAACCGTGGATTGTTATTTCATCGCAGAAGAGTTCATGTTCTTGAAAGGAGAGACGACTTCTCTGAATTATCAGCCAAATCGAGTCCTTTGGTCTACGATGACACAATAAATCGCCTGACGTGGCAAGTTAACGATAGTATTTTTTACTGCCATTTCATGTTGAGTTCATGTTCATAAACAATTGAGTAATGAATTCTTGTAAACAAACTGTATATATAGTTTTGTTTTTGATTTATTTTTTGTTTATTAATTTTGAACTCAACTTTTACTTGAAATAATTAAATGGTCCATTGACTAAGAACAACGATACTTTTTATCCATGAAAAAACATTTTGTTGTTCGGATATCTGTATTAAACAGACCTTATCAGTTTTAAGTAAGACAATATTTGCGTTTTCCTAACGTCGAACGCAATCATAATCTTGCGCAGGCGGAAAAAATCCAAATCGACGCTATTTTGAATTTCTCCGAGGGGGTCTGAGTTCCATTCCTGAGCAGGCGGAAAAAATTTCGATTTTGTGGTTGATCCAAATCGACGCCATCTTGGATTTCTCTGAGTGTGGGTCGTTTCAGCCAATACAGCATGTTAGTTTCCCATGTAATTGCACAACAGTTTATTATTTGACTTCTTGTTTGTGTTTACTGTTTTTTCACAGGACTAAAGTTCAATATCTCTACCCCCAGTGCTAGAAAAATTGCCATCCTATCTAACCTTTAAACTATCGAACGCACTTTACTAATCTATGATTACTGCTAGTCTTAAATTATTTCTGGTCAATCCCACCGTTGGCCTGTCCCCCTTCCCGCTCCCCCCTAGATTCATACTATCTTTGAACATTTTTCATACCGTAATTTGTTTATTTCTTCCTCATCATCTTTTTCTTGGCATTGTTCTTCTTCTTTCTTTCTCTGTTCATTGTACCTCTTGATCTCATCCATTTCCAAACTGGACTCTTGCTGTAGCAGCTGATCGCTGTAGAAGGGCGAACGGAGGGCGTTATTGTATCCTTCTCTGAACTGGCGGTCGGAGCCCGACACAGCTCGGATCATATCTAAAACCAATTCTTTCTCTGTGATCAAAAAGTAGAAGAAAAAATATCTGAGTAATAAGATTAAGATCTTTTAATTAGGAAATTTGCCATTTCGAGACAAATTTAAATACTCATGTTGCACAAGTCTTACCCAGCTTTTCCCAAACTCCGCATTATCAATAACAATGATAACAATGTTCAAAACCAAACAGCATCGACTGGTCAGGTAGAACATCCCAGGGCCAGCCGGTTATGGCACACATATTCACATAATATGATTTATGTTGGGAAATTTTAATGGCTCTGACGTGAGCAAAACTGATAATCTTCAAGTACAGATAAGGCTATCTATAAAAAATCTCGCTTTATCATTGAAATTTTCTCAAACTTCATATGGGAGGGCACTTTTGCATTTTGGTTTAATGCTTTAGCGGGTACCCAAGTTAGTTCTGGAACAAATCTGTTACCAACAACAAATTAAGACCTTAGCAGTGACATTTCCGTGTGGTTAAGCAACTGTGACACAAATACATAAAAAGGATCAATTGTCGTAATATATTGCCTGCCGTAGGGTTTTGTCACTTTATTAATTGTTACGTATCATGGAAATATTTCTTGACTTTTTCGTCATATATTTCTTTTATTAAAAAATAAAAAAAGTCAATGGACTGACAGCGAGTTTTTTTAAAAGTGGCATAACACAATGTGCCTGCATGTACTGGCAGATTTAAGCGGGAAGCGTTGATTGGGCAGGCCAGCGATCCCACTTTAAGGAGCAAGGAAATATTTATATATTTATTCATTCATTCATTCATTTAGGGACCTAGTGAGATTCCAAGGAGTAAAGATAATAGGACTCGATGTCCCTTACAAGAATGCACGCATTTTAGATTGCGCATTAAGAACAGGAGGAGGAGGACAAGAATATGTTAATTGAGAGCGAAGAAGGCAGATACACAGTGTGCACTGAGTATGAAGCAGTAGATTGCACACAATCCCACGAGACACTAAAGACAATGGCAATAGCGGCCATTTTGGTGTACAAAACAAAAGAAATAATCAAAATTCTATTGTTAAAAGTAGACCAACATGGCTGCCATGAAGTCATATAAAAACGGCACACAAGCATCGCATTGGTTGAATTACTTCAACAAATTGGGTTCAGATTTAAAAACCTTTATATTATATTCCTTTTTATCAAGTCCCACTAATACAATATTTAATAGTATAATAGAGTAAAACCTGAAAATCAATACCACAGTTCTTATTTTGAAGGTTTTAGGTCATATGCAACAACAAGACGTGCCAGAAGCGTTCAGTGGGTCATGAACTTTCTTCAAGGTCCATCAATCGCGCAAGAAATGAACCTTGTGAGTTGAGCAGGAGCCACAAGGAGCTGTGTGATACAAAATTTGTCTTGACGACAAAAGCAGAAAAACAAACCGATTTTGTGATAATGAAAATTTTACCTTTATCAGGGGCACACACAAGCCATGACTGGATAGCTTGTACGGAGTTTGTCTGCAAAATTTCTCCTAAAAGCTGAAGCATCTAAAGAAAACAAAACAATAAAAGTATTTTAACTTATATATACATAATATTAATTTTGAATGGCAGAAGAAGAATTCCAAAAGCGAATGTTGAGAAACAACTGGACAACGCGTAAGATACAAAGGTTTAAATTACTAGTTATATCAAAAAGTATTTTTCCAAGAGTAATGGAATTATCTTTTTTATAATGAATAATATTAATAATTATTTATTACTATAATATAATATAACATAATATAATCTAATATATAATATAATAATAATAATATGATATAATATAATATAATATAGTATAATAT
>JAOTRI020102956.1:0-13948 GCA_028564885.2 Zoanthus sanctaehelenae
TTATGTTTCATTGGCCTATGAAAACACACCTCTCGGCCAATAGAAACCACTGTACTATCTTAAATATTTTATAATTGGGTGATACTAAATAGCGTTAAGTATGTTTTTGATAAAAACTCTATGCAGTGTCAAGTTAGAAATGCCTACCTTGGAATAGCCAGTATTTGCGTTGAAAACCAAACACAGAGATAATAACAGCTGAAAGTAAAATAGTTTGAGTAAGAACAAGAGATTGAAGTGAAGGTTAAAATAGTGAATTCATTTGGTCTTATCCCAAGGGTTACCCTCTGGAGTTGTTTTTAGACTTATGGTACCCAGTTCTTCTGCGTATATTATTCATACGTTTTTACAGATGATTCGAGATGAAATGGCGGGCAGACCGAAGTACGTTTTGTTAACTTTGCTATGCCTTGTAGGGTTAAGACAAACGCATCACCTTTTACAACAAATTGAAAGTTAATTCTTTAAGTACGCTCAACAAATCAAACATAATTAAGAACTGGATGCGCAAATCTTACCAGAGTTTTTGTTTTTGCGAACATTTTCAACCAACTCTCTTTTACGAACTAAGCACAAAATGAAACAAATAACTGTTGAGTAAAGTTTTTACAAAACCGAAAATATATTCAGCTTTATTTAAACAAAAACACAGCAGTCACGCACCACTACAAGCCTATTTCTTCTTTTTTTCTCAGCTGGATTGAAGGTATTGAAGAACATTGATCATGACACATTGACGTCTGATTCATTTACACAGATTTGATAGCGAACAACACACAATTGCAAACTATTTCCAAACAACAAAGGCTGTTAACGTCAAATTTTGGTGGAGAGAGAATAAGTTGAGAGAAGTATTTGAGTATGAAGAATTTGGGGGATGACCGCCAAACTGTTCCTCCAGACCATGCGAAGGTCCAACTTGGTTAGAGGATGGTACTCCAAAATTAATTTTTAAACTTCACTAAGATTCACCCAAATTCAAATTTCTCTTAAAAAAACTACCTTTAAAAAATTTCATCCGAAAAATATGAAAATATTCAGGAGGCTTCCTTTTTACTCAATCTGTAAAGTGAATATCGTTTTTTTTCGATTTTGAAAAGTAGGGAAAAAACACCCATAGGGTAGCTAGAGAATGGCCGTAAATGTATTGTTATAAAATGCTAGCTCAGTTGTCTTAATAAAAGGACTAAATATCCTGTATTCTTTTTCAAACCAACGACTGATTATGGGATTTTATCCTGCCCGATGTTCGAAAGGGCTCCTAGTGCATATTCTGTTTTTGAGTCAGAGTTCTTTTCTATGTATCGTTGTTTGAAGAGGAAGAAAAATCTTTCTCAGAAAATTTATTTCCTTAAAAAGTATTTGTTTATTTCCTACACTGAATCATTGACCAAACTTACGACTATCTTGTTTTAAAAATCGGAATAAATTGGTGAAACTATAATATTGACTGAAACTTACAACTTTTAAAGTTGATTGTAACTAGAAAATCGGAACTACTTCGAACCTTAAAATGAATAAAGATGAACAATTTTTTTGAAAAAAGTTCGGCTGTTAATGGTTCAAAACTTATAATGACCAATGCTAGCAGTTTACCAATTTAAAGGTATTAAGAAAACATGTATTTGTATCGCTCATTTACAAGAAAATAAAATCAATTCATGGAAGATGTTCAACAAACCTTACTAACTAAATGAGACCAATTTCATGTGTTTTTTTTTAACCAAATTTCTTGTATACCCGAAAATTTTCAAGCAACTAAACACAACTCTTTTTGAGCCTGATCACAAAATGAAATAAATAAATTTCAACTAAAGCTTACATAAAAAGAAGATTTACACATCTGTTTTCAAAACAAACGCACAGCAATCACGCAACGTGACAAGCCTGGTTTTTAGCTGAGTAGTTATGTTGGGAAATAGAATGTCAGGCGTAGACAATAGAAAATTTCTAATCGATCTCCGATCGTCTCGAGTACTAGTTCGGCAGGCGCATTCATGCATTCGTTAAATGGTCGTCAAAAATGCTCTTAGTCGGCTGCGAATGAAAAACGTTCTATCTAGCAATCTCAATTATAAGTTTATTAAAACGCGCCTCGTCGGCTATTTAACAACTAATATTCAACGCGCGCTCTTGGAATAATTGTTAAATATTCCCCGAAGAGAAGGTGAATATCTAGCGCTAAACATCGACCCCGAAGGGTTAACTATTTCTGTATTTGCCAAACTAAGTTGATATAACAGCAATTTATTTTCAAAAAATATACCTAGTCACTGTCACGGCCGCGGCAGGCCACAGTAGATTTATGGACCCGAGGTATTGATGTTGGTCGGAGGGTGAAGCCACAATCCGCAATCGAAGGCGTCCGCCACTGCCGTTCACAACTGTTTTCGTAAACAAAGTGGGAGAAAACATAATAGAACATCTGTTATTACTAACTGGAAAAAGTTAACTTTATCTTTCAGCATCTATAAAGTTTCTTCAGTTTTTGAGGTTGAATCGTATCTCTTTGGTTTCTGTGCCGTTGTTTGTGAAATACAGTTAAGTTAACTGACTCTAGATCTCGAATACATCTTTTACTTGCAGTTCAAACAAGGCTGCAATGCCACACCGGCACCTTCAGAAGTTGTAAAGGTCTTTCAGTCACGTGGTCAAACTTTCGCTCGTCACGGAATGATCACGTGCAACCTCAGTTGCCGTAACTTCGGATCAGTCTTACGTAACTTACATCCGGGGTCGTAAAACTTGTTGGGGAACTTTGCTGAGGACCGAAAGCCTCAATTGCAAAATTCTTCTTCATTTCTTGTGTTTCAAATTAAAGAAAAAACATAATAAAAACAATCAAGATATTTTGGATACTGCAAAATGGTGCGCCTCACATTTTATAATAAATGTGTTGCTAAGTTAATTTACGAGTTTTAGTAAAGTTTCTACCAAAAACTTTTCATAGCTATTCCTAGCCTCAGCCTGAGATTGTTCTTAAATTTTGTCTGAATTTGAGCCTCATTGTTCTTATAAAAAAAAGCTTGTAACGATTTAATTCCATAATTGAGGCGTTTAACTGCATAAGAATCAAAAGCCCAAAGATTCTTTTTGTTTTAATCAACGCGTTTGGTGGTCAACAAAATTTTGTGATTATGCAACGCGCAAGCACTGATAAATGCCTTCCATTTACTTTTTTTCAGAGACAAAGCCATTTTCACTCAATCAAGCATGCCGGTCATTCCGGTAGAAAATTTATAGTATACATTATTTATGTCAAATACATTCATTATATATACAGTATAGATGTATTGTTATTATAACATAATTTTATATTTTGCAAGTTTGTTAAAAATTATAAACATAAAGAAAGTTTCAAATTACACTGATGTCGTATTGTTAAAAATTTCTAAAGCCGTTTTCTACTGAAAACTTAAGATGGAGACAAAGTAGTTCGCACGTCGAAACTTCTGGAGATCATTAAAATTTTATTTCTCCATTAATTTAGTTATTAGTAACCAATATTTGAAATCATATCATTGAAATTAGACCTTCTGTGATGTTTAATTATTCAAGGTTCTTCGTTCATTGTTGTTCTATAGTCATGTTTTATAACTGAGAGCAGAATGCTTCATTCATCACAGCTAACGCCACTTGCTCCAAATGCCTTCAATTTAGACGAAGCTCCATTTGAAAGCAAGGTAAGAAAATTATTTTCATTTACTCTTGTAAATACGAAATTTACTGGAGGTGTTATTTCAAACTTCGTTCAATTCAATTATGATTTTCAGTAATCCTTTATAAATACTTAGACAGTTTCTTTCCATTTCCAGAAATAGCTTTTTGGTAAAGGTTGAGTACTAGTTGATACATCGCATGTGCCTAGTTTAATAATTACTTTCACGCATTATTTTCTCATTAAATGAAAAAAGGCTGCTAAAAGTTTCAATAAATAAAGTATATTTATATTTTTGCGTTTTCCGAAATGTAGCAAAGAAAATACAAGAGATAGGCTTCCAATTGTTTAGTGAGAGCTTTTTTCCAAGTGCTCGCAGAAACAAAAAAACAATGCACGCTTTTTTTTATAAAAACAACTTTATAAGAGTAACCAGGCTCAAATTGAACAAATTTAAGAACAATTTCAGGCTGAGGCTCCGAAAATATTTTATGTTAAGACTTAACTGCATGAAAATAAATTAAACATAATTTAGCAACACCATATAAAACGCAAGAAGTCTTGCGGTATAATTCGCATTTGTAAAATGCGAGGTGCATCGTACGTTTTGCAATGACTTAACTTTTTCTTTCATACTTATTCTTCAATTTAAGCTGCTAGAAACTAGAACAAAATTAAAAACATTTTGAGGCTGAAAACATTTACCAAAAAATTAAAAACAATTAGCCTAGGTCGGAAAAATTTGCTGATTCTTAAAAAAATCTGTTTAAAACCGATAAAACGTAGTTGGTATACCTAATGAATTGAATCGCAATCTATTAATAAATTTTCGATCCGTCTATATATTCAATCCAGAATTTCAAACAATTAATGAATTACATAAAAATTCAGACAAATATTTAAGTTAAGAACAAATTGTATTTCCTTTTGCCAATCAATGTTTAACCATTCTTCAGATTCTTTGTTCTAAAGAAACATGTTAAAAAACGATTCAAATCGAAGGTGAAAAAAATGTTTTCCTAATGTGTTGTGCTATGGATGCATTCAATGTTATATAAACTAATTGCCATTCTGAGCCGGTGATTCAACCAGTGGAATCACCGGGATAGAATCGCAATTAGTTTTGTTTCACGATTTTTTCAATTTTTTAAAATTTTTACGAATGTTAACTATCAGCCCGTGATTTTGCATTACAGTTTTATCACGTCTCTCTCCCTCAGTAACCAAAATGTTAGCTGTATGGCGACACTCGGGTTTATAGAGTGATATTTTTTATTTTCAAACATGTGTTAGTGCTATACTGTATACAAATCAAATTTAGGAAACGAAAGCCCGCAGCACACTGGTGCCTTCCAGAGAGCACTTGTTATTCGTAACAAGTTGGATCGACAAAATTTCCTAGCGTACGGGGAACATTTACAGTGTTTTTGTCATTCGTGACAGTAAACCAAATATTAAAGATAATTAATATTTTTTGTCAAGAATGGCAAAAAATCCTCATGCGGTGAGCAAAACCATATGCACTATGAACAGAAAATAGTACGCATGCGCACTGTGAACAAATAACATTCATGCTGAATCATATTGTGAACTTAAAAAATAATTTCCTGTCAAGTCTGAAATTTCAATGGACTTTTTCCAAGATCCGGCTCTATTTTAAATGTTTTTAAAAATTATAAAACATCTTGCGTTAGCATTTTTGAACGCCATTCTTTTCGGCCGTAACTGGAGTAAAAGTTCCCCGCGCACTAGGAAATTTCGTCGATCCAACTTGTTACAAATAACAAGTGCTCGCTGCACTTCACCAGTTTGCGGAGGGTTTTGCTTTCAAGGGTAAATCAAATGAAATGTAAGACCTAAATTGAAAATATAACATTCACACACAGATTTATTTCAAATTTCAATCTTACTGTTTATGTCTTTATATAAATTATAATTTTCGCCTATGCTTATTAGGTGCATCAAGGTAAGGAAGAAGATAAGACGCGCCTTAAACAGGTCTGGAATTAATCATTTATACGTTCGCGTTTTATATTATAGACGTGAACATCCTAAGTAAATAATATACCTTTTATCTTAACGCATGAGCACTTTAGCTTATGTCTTATTTAGGAATCGAAACACTTTATACTAGACGCGAACGATTAAGAACAGGAAAAAATTATGTTCCCAAAAATAGGCTCTTAGAAGTAAAACAAGATGCGAACGTAGGTTTTGTTCGCAGTTTGTGTCTTATTCAGGAATGGTCCGTTATTTTATTCTATTTATTTCTTTTAGAAAAAAAGATGGTATTCGTAATCCATGGGCTTTGCACGAGTTGACCCTTAGAAAGGTAATGTACATGGTTATTCATCAATTGCTTCGACGCAAAGTATTTCATCTCAAATGTCCAAAGCACTTGGCGTATTGAAGGTATTTTTCTCTTTGGTAAGTCTAAACTTCACCGACTTGACGCAGAATATTTCATACAACTGGAACAATACGTCGTCCGTAGCTGTGACAAACTCTCCTCCCATCCTTAAACCACCTTACAGACTATCGGCTGTGATTGGAAAAGCGTCCAAGTGGCCAGTTCCAAATGAAACGTTTTATAAAATGCAAGACGTTGATTTAGAATTACTTACTAAAAACAAAGGCCCAATTGCACCGACCTCGTGGATTCGTTTTGACAAAGAACAACGTACAATATTTATGTTTCCCCTTCCATTAAATGACGGTATTCATCTGTATTTGCTCCTTGCCCGACATAGAAAAAGTAATTTAGAACACAAAAGAGAGGTCGAGGTTCATGTACGAAAAAATACGAGAAAACCTAACCATGAATTTGTTTTTGATACCGGATTTAGTCTCCATCAGTTTAAAACTAACGTATTAACAAGATACGAGTTTGCACGACAGATTGCCCTATATGCTGTTAACAGTGATACCCGGGGTGTTTCGCTAAGATTGGTGAATGAAAAACCAAGAACTATTGGAGTGTCATTTAATACAATTGAAGATACTCCTTGCAACCATAAGGCTATCAGCACTGTTAATGCAAAACTGGTTGACAGTCACGGCAGAGTGAAACTAGCTTTAAAGAGAGCACTGTCATCTAAATTCATGGTTACTAGTGTTTCTGTTAAATTACTAGGACCTTGTGTTTCTCCGGAGACGCCGGACTCGAGTATGTTTGACTGGGGAATTTGGAGGCATATTCTACCCCCATTAATTTTAGTCATTATAATTGGGGGTCCTGTGGGAATATCTTGCTTTGTGAGACGATATCCTGGTACGCGACGACGCGTTGCAGGCCAGTCAAAAGAAAAACAACCAGGATGGAAGAATGAGGACTTTGATGGTCTTTTTGCACAGGCACGGCGTTCGAAAGATCAAAGGCCATCAATAGTTTCAGTTATGGTAAATGCAAATGCAGGAAGTACATCTACCATGTCTTCCAAAGTTACAAGTAATACTTCAAGTGGTAATGGAATGGTTTATTCTAATCATTTTAAGAATAAAAACAAAAAGAACGATTTTTTCGTCGGTAAATCAGAATTTAACATCCCGTGCTACTACAACTTTGATCCAAATCAGCCACCAGAACCAGAGAAATCCGTTTCTACATTTGAAAACTTTGGTGAGCTGGCCGGTGCAATCTCAACAAAACTGAAAGATATCAAAGATGTTGCAGAAAAGTCGGTATCTTCCCTACTTCAAACGAACGTCACTGAAGAAAAAACAAATGATATTAACAGTTGCAATCCTGAAATTGAGATTTATGATCCAAACCGAGACACAAAAACAGTAGTAACGAGAAACAACAGCCACTTTGAAGGAGGCAATACTGCCGTGACAGCTTCCGCTGCTCAGAATCCCCAATGTTCAGAAAAGATTTATGAAAGGCGACTCAGAACAAAGAACAAAATTAAAAACGATTTGGGAGAAACAGGACAAGAAGAAAGAAGTTTCCCAGAAGACAGTGACTTAATGCAAGGTATAATGGAAAGATTACTCAATGCTTCATCGTGTCATCCAAACTATCCTGGACAAACCAAGCATACTGGTGCACAGAATGTTCATCTCGACGCCTTCAGTAATTTAAGACCTCTGCACAAAGAAGAAAACCACACGTCTAATAATATAGATCGCATTTACACCGCTAAAGATCAACTGCATAACACCTGTGATGTCACAAGTGCAAGAACATCAAGTTTTAGTTCCGTTAAACGTGGTCAACAGTTTAAAACTCGAGATAGTAACTTACTACCAAATCATATCCGTTTGAACTCAAACGCGAACGCTAACCAATATTTCTGTAATGAGACCAAGCTGTATTATCCCACAGCAATACACGGGCATGTCCACAAGTCAAACATTGTGTCTGAAGGTTTTAACACAATTCCAAGGCAAACACTTGCGGTTATAGAACCAACGGATAGTTACCGTCTTGGCTACAAGCTTAGCAGATCTCTAAACGATCTATCTCCAAGTTTTGCTTATGGTAGTAATCTTGAAGACGCTCGAGTTATTTCTAAAAGTGATCTGTGCTTGTATCAAAGTAACAGCGAGTTTAGCCCTTACGGAGATTGTGTAGATAACATTAAGACGGAGGAGGTATCGTCACATAATACTGCCAATGAATTCTACAGTACTGCGGATAACAATACTTGGAGCTATCAAGGCGAAGTAAAACCTTTTAATTTTTTTGAAACACTTCCTGAGCCAACTACAGCATATTTAGGGGATCATGCACCACCTTGGTATCAAACACAAAAATTGATGACTCAAGATACAAGGTCTAACTGTGAGATAATGGAACAAGAATATTTTGGTTACCCAAATCTAGCCAATGGACAATTAGGACACGAACTACATTCAGCAGATGCGACAACACAGTCAGGTACCCTTGCTATCAATTATTATGGCATAGAAGAACCGTCATATTTTAACGCAAGCAGAAATAATTTGGAGAACGTTAAAACAGAAAGAACTCTGCCTGGAGCTTCACAAAACAGTAATGACAAGTTTGAAATTGGTTTTACTTCAGAATCTAGTTACGAAGGGACACTGGATTCCTATAATGAACATGTCAATATGCACTATTCTGGAAGTAATGTCTCTGCGAAATATCCTCTTGTTCCTTTGAGTGAAGCGATTGTTGACAGCTCCTGGGATGTGGAATATCTCCAGATGGATTACAACTCTTATAATGCTGAGAATGAACCTGAAGTTGAGCAATACTACAATCAACAAGCTGAAAGTAGATTTGCTAGGCAGAGTTTATTGGAGGAACAATCTAAGAATGAAATTGCAAGTCGTACATACTATAGCACACAGCCGGAACACTATCTAAGTCACAACATGGATGAAGAACTGTCATTACTCACAAACGTTTCCGAGTCAAAACAAGCAACAAACCAGCCTGGTTTTGATGAGAATCCATACTTTCATTAAAATCAAAGTATCAGGTGTGCTTGGATAATTGTACCGACTTGAATCGAAACTATACTTTACAAAAGAAACGTACTTTACAGATGTTTCCAAAGGATCTACTTGTAAAAGAGAATTTTATTAATTCGAACAGTACCATTAATTTTTTAGGATTGTAGTACAGCATTTTTGATAATCCTAGTCTAGAGTTAATTCTGTAAATAAAACAGCCTTATAATAAGTGCTTCGCACACAAGCATTTATAGACTTTATAATAACGTAGAAATTTTCTGTGGTTTGAAATATCTTTGTACCATAATATCATCGTTTTTCGAAAGCTTTCAGGTGATATGTTGGGTTAAAATGGTTTCATTGTTTCAACCGGATATTTTCATAAACTATTTTTAAAAATTCTTGTATATGGTACTAGTATTCAAAACCACACGTTTAGAAGACATCTGTAATAATTGTCTAAAAACACTTTTTACGGACGAACGTAGTTAAAACTCTACGCAAAAGTAAAATAGATAAAAGTTTTAAAATGAATTATAAAAATCTGAGCATTTGCAAAAAGTTTTTTTGCTTATTCTCAGTCTTAATTGTCATGCAAAATCCGCCATTTTATATCTAACTCATTTATTGCCTCAACAAAAACGACTTGCGTATGGAGGTCTTTTATCCGCTGTCTGGAAAAAAAAGATACTTATATTAGTATTGGCGTGGCATTGAAAAATCATAAACTCTTTCCTCATATTCAGCCCACAACCCCACTTGTTCCTACTTACCTCCCCTTAATGACCCTCCCCTACCAATAGAACTCTATACCCCCCCTGTTTTTAGCATCTCACCTTTTACTTCCACAGGGTTTTCATTAAATTTTCCAGTGTAAGGGCGCGTTAACTAGGATGGGCAGGCTCTCGTTTGTTAGCCTAGTGTGAGTGGTGGTTGGGAGGATGCTTTCTCACCTAATTTCTTTTTAAAAAAAGCTTTCAGTATCTATAGGTTTCTTTTGAGAATCCGGTTTCCATAATGAATACGATTAAAACAAAATTGGTTGTTCCGGCCAAAAGGGAAACGAGTTTCCAAAGAGATACCGAGTTTTAAGTAATACAATCCAGATTCTATTTGATCAAAAGAACAAGAGCGAGAACCTCGAGAAAACTAATCCAGATACACAAAGACCAAAAAAAACATATCGAGAAATAAAAAACACAACGCTGTCAATTTCTGTTTCGAGAAAACATATCGAGATTCTTCAAAGGAGATCCAGAATTCAAACAATTAAGGCACTGCTGAGAAAGAGATTTGACTAAAACTTGAATATCAATAACTTTCAAAGTACGAATTATTGATGCAGCCATAAAGTTTTAAAATACGGACTGAATTTTTCTCGATTTCGCACTTGTTTTTACTTCCCATATAGGTTGTCTTAATTTTTGATCTCTCAAAGCATCTTTCACCTTCCCTACATTGGTTGATCAAAACTAACGGGTATATATTAATGAAAACCCTACTTCCAAACTTTCCTTCTGTTTTTTTTTCTTAATTTGATATGCACTGAAACTATAACTGCTGAGTTTTATATTCATTTAGATATGTACTTCTAGTCAGCCTCCACGTGCACTTGACAATATAAACAACTGCTGGCAGCATGGTATCACTATAGTTAGAGATTTCAGCCTGATATGAGAAAAAGAAATTAGTTTAAAAAAAACAATTTTGAAAGAATATAAGCTAATTTGAAAACAAAAACACTGTTTTGACAAAAGTGAGTCAAATTTAAACCGTAACCCTAACATATAATTTATGTTTGTAGAGCTTAAATTCGTTTCAGATCATTCTCAGTATAAATATAATTGACGAGGGTGTCAAAGAGCCCAACGTAAAGATGTTTAAAGTAGCAATTTAGTAGTTAGGTAAGTTCAATTAACAAACGGCAAGATACACAGCACTAATTAAACTATACCCAACTATGGTACTCTGTGTTACATAATAGTCATAATACATTTAACCAACCATAGTTGAGGGTTAAACCTAGTTCACATATAATTGCAGAGCGCGTCAAAATTGCTAAAAATCTTTCCCGCGATTCTTGCGATCTTATAAGAATATGACTCTAGCAATTTTGGCAATCCAAGATCACTTAGACCGCTAGAGTTCTATCTCGACAATTCCATTATTGGGCTATAATTGAGAAGGTTGAAGAAAGGAAGTCAAGTACTGCACGGTGGCTTTGTGTAATAGAATAGATGTAGTAATTATAAAGGTCGTAATTTCAAGTTCAAAAATTTAATAAGCCATTTTCCAATAAAATCGTCACTTGCTCGCAACAGCGATTCCCCTTCCTGCATCGTGAATAATAACAACGAAAATTACAGCAAATCAGAAATAAAAAATGAATTACGGCTGCAAACTTAAATTCTTTTGCTATGCAGTGTATTGGAAGTACGTGAAATGTCTTGCTCCATAAAACAATCAAAACTAATTCGTCAAAACTCCGACTTTTCTTACCCATATCTGAATACAAAAAATCGTTTGGTAAAAGTAGAACTAATAAGAATTTAAACAACATACTAAAGGCCCTTTCCACACGTATCTGGATTGTCTTTGAATCCACAAGTTTTGCAAATATACATCAAGATTCGTGCAGATAAATCAAGTTTGGTAAACATACATCAAGATACGTTCAACTTGATATATTTGCGCACATCTCGATGTATATTTTCAAATCTTGATTTATTTGTGCGCATCTCGATGTATATTTTAGTTTTATTTTCAAATCTTGATTTATTTGTGCGCATCTTGATGTACTTTTATCAATCTTGATCTTGATCTCAGGGAAGCATACCGCGCCATTCAGGCGTCATCGTATGAGGAAGTATCCGGTATGACCGTCCACACGTACCCGAAATGTTATCGGATTAAAACATTTCTATTCTGAATAGCGGATTCAAAAATATCGAAATACGTGTGGAGGGGGTAATTTTCAAGCGACAATAAATCCAGTCTTCCAATTGTAGGAAGTACAAAAAATAGACAGTCAAAGGGCTGCATGTGGCCCTGTGTATTGAATAAGATGTAATTATGGTATAGTATTTTCAGGTTCAAAAATTTGCAAATAAAATGAAAAAAAAACTTTGGAGAGGTATAAATATTTTGCTCACTGTACAATCCAGAAAATGACGAGGAATCATTAATTCATCTACATCTCTCTGATAACGACCTGCAGCACTCACCAGCTAAGTGAAATGATTTAGGCATCAAGCTGATGATGAACAGTAACTGTTTTGCTATTATTTCAGCGACATTGTGTTACACAAGATATTAGAATTGAAGTTCATTTTTACAATATAACTCGCAACAAAACTTTGAGTCAGTGCTTTATTCAACAAAATATCATAAATAATATATTCACAATATTAGTTCAGTTTCTAAATTTATTGTTAGCCGCACATGTTCATTAATTCAAAGATACAAGTTTTCTTCGAGTACCATAGAAATATAGATAATACATTTTTGAAAACGATAGAAAATTACAAATTCCTAACAGTACTTAATACATGTAAAATAAAAACATAGCAAAGTGATACGCTAATCTGCTGCAAAAATAAAGTAGAAAAATATACTATTTAATATTTGTCATCGCTGTCTATGTTCAAAACTGAAGCTGAACGTTCGTGAAAATTTTTGGTATATCAGCTTCAAATGTTCTTAAACATGTTCTTGAAATATCTTTACTGATTTTGGACAATATAAATAATACATGTACCGTATTATGTACATGTGGTATACACTGATTTGTACATGTACGTTGTACTGTATCAAATTTTAAAGTACATTAGCTGGTACGAAAGAAAACCTGTGATGTAAAATTGTAATCTGCAAACTTAAATCAAGAATCCCAAGCAAATTTTTCAGTAATACTGTATGAATTATTTTATGATAAAAATATGTTCTTCACTCTTCTCAGCCTCTGCGTGTTCTAAACATATTTTTCAATTTTCAGCCTCGTGCTCTCAGTATAAAAAAGGTTCTTATATATAAGGCAAGTAACTGTTTCAGTACACTTTTTTATAGGAAACTCTGAGACAAAATTGATAAAGACACTTTTAGTACTCGACCCAAAATGATAAGAAACTCGTAGATTTCGTGATAATCAAATTCCTAAGATTAGAATAACAAGTAAAGAATATTTTGTAATTAAAATCATAAGATATATCAATTAGTCTATGTGTTATTCTTTACATTAAAACTTTAAGATTTGCTGTCAAGATTTGGCAATTATTATTTTTCGTCATTAACAAAATTTTGATCCCAAAAAACTGCTATGAGAATCTTTCACTACCAAAATTCTCCAAAAATTAAGAAATTGCTGAAAAAAAAATCTTAGTTTCTTATAAAAAAAGAGATTTTAAATTCCACACAAGCTGAGTAACAAAACCAAAATGTAACATCTGTCACTGGAGCAAAACGGAAAGAAATTATGTTTTTCTTCTGCTGCAGTTAATCAACTCCAACTTAACCAATAGTTCTTTTTTCGCATTGCAGATAACATTAATGAGATTCAGTTTTTACAGTGTTAGCCTCGGTTTGTTGTTAAATATTCAAAAACACTTGCGATAAAGAGCGAGAACTCACACCTTCAATAATACACATAGCTGCATGCAGTGTAAAACTACGTTGGTATTTAGGAATATTTAATAATACTAGTGCGAGAAAGAGCGAGAAGTCACACCTTCAACAATACACATAGTTGCATGCAGTGTAAAACTACGTTGGTATTTAGGAACATCTCACTTCATATTGAGGCTAACACTGTAAAAGCTGAGTCCGTTGTCATTGACGTTAGCGGCATCTGCAATGCGAAAATGGTCTATT
>JAOTRI020102967.1:0-13947 GCA_028564885.2 Zoanthus sanctaehelenae
AAAATAACGTTCTCAAATTTTGTTTTCTTTTGTAAGCTCTTTTGTTTGGTCCAAAATTTTTTGCCGGCTGTTTTCATTGCCAGGTAAAATATCCTGTTTGCAAAACGGTATAAACGTAAGTAACCCATACAATACAACTGTAGCTCAAACAAAAATCGCCGACAAGGTCCAAAATCTGCCGGCCATCGCCGGTAGCCGGCCGCTATTTTGAGCCCTGCACTTAAACAGGCCTTAAAAGTAACCTTTCCTCAATACAACAACTGACCTTATCAGTTTCTAGTACAATTCGCTCATCCACTGTTCCACAAGGACTGTTTCCTGCTCTAGGGGTTGTACTTTCCAAAAATGCTTCAATGCGCTTGTGCATATTTGGATCAAATAAAAGCTTATCGCATTTGTCTGCTTCAATGCTGTTTTGTCGACTTGCTTCCCTGCTTGTCGGTACTCGCTCAGAATCTTTTGTTTTGTCTTTCATTTCTTCTTTCTTTGAATCTTTTTCCTTAGATGGGGTTTCTTTGTCACTCTCAATTTCTATGGGTTCCTTTACATCCTTGACTTCATTGGAAGTTTCACTTCTTTCACGGTCTTTCTCTTTCTCTTTCTCTTTCTCTTTCTCCTTCTCTTTTTCCTTTTCTTTCTCTTTACTACTTTGTTCTCTCTCAATTTCTGCTTGCTCACGAATACGTTTCACTTGATGCAAACGATCCCGAATACATTTTGCAACATTTTTCTGGTCATCGTCATAAATGAAACCCTGGCGAACCTGGAAAGCAAAAACAGAAAACAAAAAATTCATAAAATAACGTGAATTCATAATTGCATTCAAGGCACTCTAAACTGTAATAATTTTATATTAAGGAAAGCATAGTTAAAAGCCCTAAAAGTCTTGTATACTTTGAACAATCAAAATTGTGCTTTTATTGAAATTGTACCAGTTGTAGTTAGATATCAAAATCAAAAAAGTTGCCAGAGGAGGGTAAGTTGCTCCAGAGCTTCCAGAACCCCATCTCACACCTAGGTACTTCACATTAATAATTTCTAGACGAACCTCACAGCGATACTGTACTTATCACTACCAAACAGTTTTTGGAGATTTGAAGCCCTTTCCCCTTAAAAATACTGCCATGCAAGGGTCGACTTTAGAAGAAAAACCTAGAGGCTAGCTGGCTTCTGAGGTTTTAAATTTTGTCCCCTGGATCTAAGAATAACTTGAAACTGGACCAAAACAAGTCGCATTGGCGACCCTACAGGTCACAACGTCAAGCCCTGCAATGCAGTACTGTAACAAATACATTGGCTTCAAAATTCAATAGTTTGAAGGAGCAAATAATTTGATTCAAATAATAATGGTGCATAACTGAATTATACAACAAACAAATGTCAAAATTAATCTATCAGAGCAGTTTGAGCTACAATGATTAGTGTACTGTACCATTTAAAGATAACTAGACTAGATATTTACAAATACAACACATCACCAATAATGAAGAGATTACAAGGAAAGACGTGTTCTTTACAAATGGAATTAACTAAACAAATCAAATAATGAATAAATATTCTGCCACATAAACTTTAAAATAGCAGTAACTAAATTTGCAAGTACATGAAAAACTAGAAATTACTGCACTAATAATGTGAAGCAATGTCTACTGTATGAAGAGGATTAAGTAAGTATCAAGGAACAACTACATTATCCTTGTCTTAAAACAAAATAAAACAAGATAAATAATGCATAGAAAATTGATACATAAATATATATTACCCCACAAGTATGATAACATTTTTGGCAACCTAGGACACTTCATAATGAACAAGATTATAACGAATAAACAAAGGCTTCAGCTTGTTTATTTTTTTGTTGATGCAAAGCATATTTAATTGATTAACTATGTACAAAGGAAGGTACAAATCAAGGCAATTGATTTTATAAGGGAATTGAATCATAAAGAAAATGATTTCTTGAACAAATCATTAAGCACCATCCACAAATCCTTCTGCAAGAAACAGAGGCATGAATAGTTAAAATTCACTGTTTTACAACCACATGTACTTGACAAAAGCAAAAAAAAAACATTTTTAAAGCTGATTTCTTAAGCCTGGTTTCCACAAATGCAGTAAAGTTTTGCATCAATCAAAATCATGTTCAATATTAATTAAATTGCCTGCTTAATAAATTAATTAAAGCTTACCAGTATATTATATAATGCTATCTAGCAGCAAGAGCCCAAACAATCAAGGCACAAGTCCAAAATACCTATGGAAACCAAGCCTAAACTCCCAGCTTTGCGCTACACAAATCTTATGCCCAACACTAAAAACAGTCAGTTTATAATTTCATACACATATTTGCATCCAACAAATTCAAATAACTGACAAATCCTAAACTTGGTTTGCCTAAATTACTTATAAAACTCTTCCTGAAAAATGAGCTTTTAATATCAGTTTTTTAAAAAATTTTACAATTTAGAAACACTTCACAATTTGGTTCATTTTTGGAGTTACATACAGAAATATTTCTGATTTTTTTCAACAATGTAGAACACAAACTTCTATAATAAACAGTTTCTTTAAGGAACACTGACACACAGTTTTTTTAAAAAAATGCAGTTTAGCAACACTTTGCAAGTTGGTTCATTCTACATCACTGATTTTTTTTCCTACAAATATGTAGAAATAATAAACTGTTCTATAATAAAATGGTTTTTTAGGAACACAGACACATACAATGTGTAAAATGGTAACACCTTCAATGAATGTGAAAGCTAAATTAATCAACATAGCACAAGTCTTTCCAAGAATGATGATGTTTAACAAATGTCCACATGGAATAGCTCTTTAATTGTATAAAAGTTATCATGGCCATTCATGCTGACAGGTCACATATACTTCTTTAGCATTTTCAATAAATCCAAAACGTCAAAAGAAAAACAATTTGATCAGTCAAAACAAGACATGTCTGAGCAAAAATCTCTTAATGCAGCCACCTTTAAGGAATTATTTTGAGTGCTGTTCATAGATAAACTATTTGAAGTTCATCAGAAAAAATCTATCTTAAAAATATAGGTTTACAAGCTTATAGCTAAGGTTTCCTTTATTTTTATCCTCTCAAAAGATAAAACAACGTCTGCTTATATTGCCCGCTGGAGAGCCATTTCAAAACTGGACACATTTTATCGCAAAAAAGGTTAAAAAATTATTCACACCTTGTTTAAAATAAATCAGTTGCTTTACTCCAGCATGTCACATTCCAAGCATTTGTGCAAAAATCAAGGTCAGAATGAAAGGCCTATAGAATGGTTGTGCAGTTAAAAAGGGTAAAAAATCTGTGCAACATACAGTCTTATTTCTTCCTGCCTACCCAAGGTTCTGTAAAATATGACAAGCTTACATAAAGTGGAGTGATTCTGAGGAGCTTTGCTACAGTTCATAATCTTTCTTTCCTCAAAATCTGCATTTAGACCAAAATAAGACTTGTCTCATCAACTAATCATTTTGTTAATTAAGTTGTTACACGTGATGTTAAAGTTGAGCAGCAAAATGAGATCACAGGTTTGTGACAGAGTCTTAAGAAGATCCGCACAAATGCTTCCCTCAAATTAGGAGACCAATATAATAAAGAAATTATTAAGAACCAAACTTTTTTGCTTCAGGACAAAAACGATTACTTAAAGGGGCTATGTCACAACAATTTTGTTCTTTTGGGTCAATTGCACAACGTGTTCCTGACAAACTGTGAGGTGAATTTCTAATGAAAGGTTTCACAAAAGAAAGACCCATAAAGTTTCTAGGAATATTTTGCATTAAAATTAAAGTTTAGCCTTAACTTTGAGAAACTCAATCTATTTCCATTTTAGCCATCCATCAAAATAAATGACAAGAAACAGGATAATAAATTACAAACCTATATCATTATTTTTGAAATTTAAATAGAACGCAAGACACAAAAAATATTATCTAGGATATTTAAAAGATTCTAAAATTTTATGAAATAGCCATTTTAGAACAATAAAACAACATTCTTCACAAGATTTTTAAATAAAAAGAAAACAATGCACATACCTTAACACATTTGTCCCCTTAATACTCACACCTGGCACAAATCTTGTCACCTCCAAACAGTTCCATACAGTCATATATGTGAGTCATCTTCAAAACCACCAAACTTTGACTGTGAGTCATCTTCAAGATCACCAAATTGTGACTATAGCAAATCCATTTACCACCATTTTGTGAAGCTGTTAAGTTTTCAGTCAAATTAAATTGTTCGATTTAGAATGGTATTGTGGTTTGAGTAATATCTAACAACACAATGATGTGGCAACTCTCACATGACAACACTGTTAACAAAAAAATAAATTCAAAGCTTAATACCTCTGCCAAGGATGAATGGCCCATCCTGATCAACCAAACCTTTAAACTGAACTCTCATTGTTAAGCAAGAATCTGATTACCTAAAATCCTTAAATTATTGTCTATGGATGTACCTGCTTGTTCTACATTACTTGCTGGACATAAAACTGCAACAATTACTTGAATATCTGCAATACAGGAATTCAACATGAAACAAAATGAAAAATAGCTTTGTTTGAAATTCATCTGAAAATTATTCATCAAGGCTTGCTGTTACATTCTTGTTTCAAGCCTTCAAGAGATTGTTTGCAATTTTGACATTTTGTGTTAACTGAGTCCTAAAACTTGAAAATATTCCAATTTTCTAATGACAACACACTTTGTTACTTTCAGAACATACTCCTTGAATTTTAGTGGATTAACAAATCAGTTTCACATCACCAGCAGTGCAAATAAGATTTGAATGACCTGACAGCAGAATTACAAAATTATAATATTGCAGTTGAATGTAAATTTCTACTCACCACAGCCAAAGCATTACAGCAGCTTTGAAAATCCTCTCACAACCTGATTGAAGAACCAGAAAGTTATAAATAAAAATACCCAAAATGTTCACTCACCATTTCTTCAGCTACTTTCTCTGGCTGATCATGGAGCAAGAAGAAATCAAACTGTATAGCCTCATTTTCTTTGTGCTTGTCACGGCGCTTTTTGGGGTCCTCAAGATGCAACTGAAGCTTGACAAGATCTCCAACACTAGGTTCACTACCTTCAGCTAGTTCGACCCGAACTCCACTATCTTGGAAGAATGGGTGGTTCAGAAGAGCTGGGATTTTGTACCTGTAAACATTTTGCAATGAATATAATTTCATGCTCACTTACAACAGGAAGTTAGTGTATAATTTTAATATATCAGTTGTACATTTCATATATAAAAAATATTTTCCTTTCTATTAGTAATGTCGAAAAAAATGATTGATTTTTTTATTGCATAATAATTTATGATTCTTTAGGATCATCGTTTAACATCCTTATGCAAGAAAACAATTTACAGTCCAACCATTTGGAGAAAATAGAGAAAACGTAGCAAATTCTAATCAAGTTATTAAAGACCCAAAGTGTTGGTCCAGCTGAAAATTGAAGTTGAGCCTCTGGCACAACAGACTGGCACCTTAAAACTGGGATAACAAAACAGCAGCTTTAAAATTAATTTTAATACGCATTTCTGTTTTTCTTGACAGCATGACACAATGGCTGGTAGTGCCCATAGTTTAAAGTCTTTTCATCACATCTCAGGACTAAAAATTAATGAAATTTTATGGTTGCATTTTTTCAACTGGTTGCAAAATTTTAGTCACATCATCGTCATCGTCATCCTCATCCTCATCCTCATCAATCCAGTTTGAACCAGAGAATAGAAATGCACTTTGACAACCAAGATTATGTAGCTTCTAGAGTTGCCTATTATGTTGCATGCTGTATCTAATTGCTGAAACACTTTGACGGATTTGCAATTCAAATTGTATGTATTATACAAAGTCATATTCATATTAATTTGAATCATACGAATTTTTCTTCAGACTGCTACTATACAATGTTTCAAATCCAATCCAATTTTGTTTCAAAAAGACTATATAATAATGTTAATCTTTAATAACTCAATCCATTTTTGTTTCCAACAGGACCATTTTTGTCAACTTCAAATTAATCACTCTCTTAGCGAAGACTTACCTCATTTCATTTTTGGGAAATGTAGTTCCTTCAATAATTTCCTTTACAGCACCCGGGGTGACCTTTTCCAATGATTCTGGCTTTATTCCCTGTTCATTATTCCAAAATAAACCAAGACATTTCTATTTCTGCATTTTTAGTTTAAACCAACTAATGGTCATGGACAAAGAGGATAATCCCAACCATCCTACCCAAAGGGGATTCACGTAAGAAATCGCATCATGTTATTAAGTGAACGAGAATCAGAAAAAGGATGGGGGTGGTGGGGTGGGGAAGTTTCTTTTATACTAATTTTTTGGCCTAACATGGCATAATCTTTTTCATACTATGTATGCATTTTCCTTTAGGTCACTCAGCTTACATGTATTCATTTCATAAATTTTTTCTCTGAATGGATTTTTCTTTGTTTTTCCCCACCCACCATTCAACTTTTCTAATGGTCTGTCCCTATGGTAACCAGAGGAATGTATGGGACACACCAGCACAAAAATACTTTTAATTATAAGATTTACTGATCTTTTCTTTTATAGTATCTGGAACAAAAACATCAAATCTATTGTACCAGCAATGAACATATGAACCCAGTTTTTATCCAGTTTTATCCCCATAAACGAGGGTGACCAGATTTACCCCACTCTGCTAGCAATCTCTCCCACTCCCACTTGATTCATTGCATCCTCCTTCTTTAAACCAACACTCCTTCTCTCCTTCTCCACCTGCAATCTCTATGTCTTCCTCGGTTGTCCTCACTTCCTCTTTCCTTTCACTTCAAACTCAAATGCCTTCCTCAAAACATGGCCATCATCCCTCCTTAACACATGCCTGTACCATCTCACTCCATTCGCCTTTGCCATCTGAACCACTGTTTCCTTCAATCCCAACATCTCCATTAGGTCTTCTGTCCTCCTCCTCTCCACATTATGGATCTACAAGCCAATTGGCTTAAAACTCGTTATATCAGGCAGCCAGATTTCAAATCAGACTACTGCATCAGTTTTTTTTCAACTGGTGTTAGTGAATCTTTACTTTTGAAGCATAGAAAACACAAAAGTATGCTGGTCGTAGCATGCCCACAGCAACCAAATATGAACTCTAAAAAACACATCAAATGTCTCCTGCGAGCTGATTTAGAAAAGGCTGTGAGTGTTACAGCTTGTTCCTTGAACAAAGTAGCGTACAGAATAAAGGTGAATCTCAAAATGTGGTTGGTTTTTGTTTCGTGATTCCTCTTTTGTTACCTTAACTTCATTGGTATATAAATGCGTGCTAATAACAGTTAACTATTTTATTTTTATCTTTTTTTTGGACTTTGATGTAAAGTTGTAAAGAAAAAAATTGGCAGAACCTTTGAAATTTGTATGTTTACTCCGAACACAAAACGTACTCAAGTGCTCCAGTTTCGCAATACCAATTTGCGAAAGTAAAGTGCTTGTTTTTTCCAAAGTCGATTTATTTTTACACCCTTTCATTGATTTTGTCGCAGTTTATCTGATTCTTGTAGCAGGAAACTAGATAGTCGACTTGAAGCTGCTGTAGTAGAAAGGCATTGAAGTGGACTCGCATTTAAATGTCAATAATTGATAATTCAGTAAACATATAATTTGTATTCATGGTTGGCACAGTTGGTAAGTCTCTGCTTTCCAACCACAAGGTCCCAAGTTCGATCCTGGCACTTTGCCGAGACTTGAATATTTGTGTGACCTTCATTTCCGCCTAAGCCAACTCAGCTTTCCATCCTTCCAGGGTAGGTAAATGAGTACCAGCTTCTGCTGGGAGCTAACCAGCAATGGATTAGTGTCCCGTCCAGTGGGAGACTCTCGTCAGCTTAGCACTACAGAAACCGGAGATAAGCGCCGGCTCCATGGGCCACTAGACTAGTAAGGGATTTAGATTAGCTTTTAGCTTGAATCGCAATTTATTCATCTTGTTTTTTGTGTCAACTGCAAAGTCGACTAAATACTGAGATTTAAAAAAAACAAAAAAACTTGTAACATCACAACGCCAACTCGACTTTCAAAATTAGTATGTCTAAAACTGAATTTACCAATCCTTGCAAAATAATTCCAAGAAAATAATCCTTTGACTAAACAGAACATTAATTTCAGACATAAAGAAATTAAGGATGCAAAACCGGCTTTCTTTTTTTCGTGTTAATATATTTATAATGTAATAAGTTATAACACCGATTAATAATAAAGTTCACAAGTTAAATTTAGTTTGGTGGAGCCTGGAGCCAGGAAACACTTCCGTTTGGAGAAGTAAATTCATTCAACCCAGTATAAGTTGTTTGCACAGCGTGTTAATCTCCTTTTCATATAAATAAAATATCGCCTTGTTGTTTCTCTTGTTCTAGTACACGGCTGAAGGAAATGAAAAAGAAGTTGACAAGCTATTAGCAACAGAGGATGAAAACTCATTGCTGGGGAAAATGTGTCATCCGCTTTGCTCGTGTTACAAATGTGAAAAATTGTTATCGAGGTATTAAATAGAAAAGATTGATTACAAATACGTAAAATATGACAACTTAAGGATGAAGTTATTGTAACATAACTGTAAATTGTGTAAAGATTGAACTTTTGAAGTTGTTGATAATATAATAATAATTACAATATTTATTTTTTGCTTATTCTATAAAGTTTTAAGCGCTTTACAAATATATACAGGTTTTAATAGTTTGAGGGTCTTAGAAAGTTTGCTGAGCGGCTCATATTTTATGGTGCAAATTGGCAGCCGATAAGAAATGCCCTCAGTTGAAGAAACAGACCACAACACCGGGATCACCACCCTGCTCTTTGTGAGAAGTGTGTGGGTTCTTTTAAGTCCCCCGATAGAGAGATCCTACGGTTTAACGCCCTTATACGAGAAGACGTGAAAGTCCCTCGACAGAGAGATCCTACGGTTTAACGCCCTTATCCGAGAAGACGTGAAAGTCTCACCATTTGAGGAAGTTAGAGCAAAGACAGCACTTTGTCCTTAATTATTTTAAGACCCTGAGTTTTGGTTCAGCCTGGAATCGAACTTCCGCACAGCAGACTGGCACCTTACCAACTAGGCTAACCAGGCGGCGATTAGTTTAAAAGGAAAGTTTAGTATGTGCAAATAAAAAGGTAACAGCTTTTTTACTGGGCTACCTGCAGTACAGTGTATGTCCAGTACTAAAATAGGTTTCAATAGGCGTTATCACGATTTTCGCCGCCATCTTGGCGAGTAGGCAAAGTGGCTCAAAGTAAGAGAGTTTATATGGAAGATCGGTATCAAATATCTTTAATAACACTTTAGTTTTAAAAAAATTATAAATGGAAAATTTTAATATTGAGAGAGAGGAACTGATTGCCAAAATTCGAGGCAATTAGCCGCATACGAACACGCCAAGTTACAATTTGAATTTTTCCAAACATTTGTCTAGGTTTTTGTTCTGCTGGTGAAACACAACTGACAACAGAGAAATGTATGGAAAAATGCAAATTATGACTGGACGCATTTGTATACGGCTATATGCCTCAAATCTTGGCATTCAGTTCCTCTTTCCCAACATTAAAATTTTCCATTTTTATTTTTTTTTAAAACTAAAGTGTTATTAAAGATATCTGTAGCCGAACTTCTATACAAACTCTTTTACTTTGAGCCACTTTAAGCCATATACATAGAGATTACTTTATGGAAAATGCATATGTATGATTTATAGCATAATTATATGTATGATTTATATTCACGAGTAAGCGCAGCGAATGTTACTTTCGTTTTTTCTGATACGTATCGACGAGGTTCATAGTTACGTATTGAAATTTGATTTTTGTGTTGCAAACAAATTTATTTCGCACAAACGAAGCAATGAAAAGTGCAAAATAGTTTCAATGTAAAACCGCTCAACAGCAATAAGAAGAGATAGTAAACTCTCTACACAAAAACTATTATTTATAAAAGCTAATGAAAGCTCAGGAAGCAAAAGAAAACAGAAACAAAAAAAAAACAAACCTTGCCTCAGCCATTTCTCAAAGCGCACGGTTTTTTAAGTGCAGCCGCTTTTGGATGATGTAATTGTACCCTTTCAGTCCCAGTTGAATTATTAAGTTCTCCCAACTTGTTTCTATACTTTGTATTGAACCAGTTTGAGAGAATTGTACTGTTAATCTTCAATAGTTTGCTGTTTGCCATATATTTTATTTTGTACTTGTTATGTAAGTAGAAGTTGGGTGTTGATAACTGACCGGGACTGAAAGGGTTAAGTACTTCCATCGTCATCAATGGAATGTTGTCATGTTTCAGATGATATTTGATATTTTTTCACGGTGAAATTTTGTCATTCGGACTTTAATTGGCCACGTTTAAAATCAGTATCATTTTTATTCACTGCGATTTGGGTTGGTAAATTTCAGCTTATATGTAATAAAGCTTTTTTCTTCAGGGGATTTACAAAATTAAAGCAACAATACAATGATTTATATTCAGTTGCTTGTCGGCATAATACTTTGTGAAATGAGCTTTGTTGTTAAAATAGATTCTTATACTATAACTTGGGGCTGGCGGTTAGCACTAAAGAAAAGCTAAATCCTTTTACCATGGAGCCGGCACTTATCTCCGGTTTATGTAGTGTTAAGCGGATGAGAGTCTTTGACTCCCCTTGGATGGGACACTAATCCATCGCAGGTTAGCTCCCAGCAGATGCTGGTACTCATTTACCTACCCTGGGAGGATGGAAAGCTAAGTTGGCTTAGGCGGAAAATAAGGCCACACAAATATTCAAATCTCGGAAAAGTGCCGGGATCGAACTTGGGACCTTGTGGTTGGAAGGCAGAGATCGTACCAACTGCACCAACCACGTCCGCCCTTTTTTTCTTTTTTTACCACTAAAAATATTATTTTAAAAGCTAATGATTTTCAACAAAGGATGTTGTACAGAATGTACATGTAATCCAATAATAATGTTTCCTCAGTCTCCCACCCAATATTTCAATTTCCCCTTACCCGTAGTATAGATCCTCATTGACTTTTGCTTACCTTTAACAGCAAAAGAAACGATCCGTCAGCAGTTACAGTGTTCTCAAGAGATGACTTTGGGAGAACAGTTCTTCACATTGCGGCAGAATTTGGTAAGTATCATGCTGTTGACAGCTTCACAAATGACTTGTGTAATAGTATAGTTGTGACTTTGATTGTGATTGTAGCTAGCACTATGAATATGGATATGACTAAGGCTGTGATTATCAGTATGGCTATGACTAAGGCTGTGTATATCAGTATGGCTATGACTAAGGTTGTGATTATCAGTATGGCTATAGTAAGGCTATGATTATCAGTATGGATATGACTGAGGCTATGATTATGAGTATGGATATGACTAAAGCTGTGATTATCAGTATGGCTATGACTAAGGCTGTGATTATCAGTATGGCTATGACTAAGGCTGTGATTATCAGTATGGCTATGACTAAGGCTATGGTTATCAGTATGGCTATGATTAAGGCTGTGATTATCAGTATGGCTATAGTAAGGCTATGATTATCAGTATGGATATGACTGAGGCTATGATTATCAGTATGGCTATGACTAAGGCTGTGATTATCAGTATGGCTATAGTAAGGCTATGATTATCAGTATGGATATGACTAAGGCTGTGATTATTAGTATGGCTATGACTAAGGCTGTGATTATCAGTATGGCTATGACTAAGGCTGTGATTATCAGTATGGCTATGACTTATCATTAAGGATATTTATAATGATTATGGTTTACTACTTTTAATCAATCAAACAGGCCATGGAGATATAGTCTACACACTCATCCACAAGGGAGCAGTTGTAAATGCAGTTGATTATCATGGCAGTACTCCACTTCACATGGCGTGCCAAAGGGGACATGCAAACGTGGCGGTCAGTACGTACACTACAACTTACTCTTATCTCAATATAGAGTGGCAAAGTGTGACATCACAAAAATTAGAATTTGTGGATTTGTGTAAATCATCCTAAGGATCAAAACTGAAAATTTGTCCTTGCAAAAAATCAGAATGTTGGTGCTAATTGTCGGCGAGATATAACCACGGATATGCTCCAATGACTCCATACAAATCCTTCTAAAAATGGCTTAGTTCTTAATGTAGGAACCAAGCTAATTTCATAAAGATTTGTATGATATGAAGTCATTGGAGCATAACTATGGTAATATCTCATCACTGATGGGTGGCAGGTGCCATTTTTCATCTTGAACTTTCAGACTATTAAGGCCAAATTAGTGATTTTACAAATAAAGTTTTTGTGACGTCATCACTCACCTAAATATTCAATAGAAAAATGTGAAATTTCGCTAAATAAATTAATTCATTTTCAAAAGTGGAGTTTAAATTATGTTCTATCTTCTCAGTTGTTGTTGATCCATTACAAAGCTGATGTCAATGCTCCTGATAATGATGGCAACACTCCGATACATCTGTGTACAGCAAATGGACATGACCAGGTAGTTATACATCCTTGCTGAGTCAGCAATTTTTCAATTTTTACCTTACCCAGGGGCAAATACGGGGGGGGGGGGGTGAATTTGGTGGATTTTCACCTCCCACCCCTCCTTTTCTCCAATTTTCTGGTACATTCTTTGTACTTGCCATCCTACTTCTCCAAAAGTCTCTGGTAAATATTTTGTATTATTCACCCCCTTTCTAGAATTTTCACCCCCGCCTCCTTCTAAAATTTCTGGATCCGCCACTGCTTACCTTACCTCTTCACACTTAGTTACGCATAAGGCATACACAATATTCCTCCATCTGTTTCTATCCCTTGCGAGGATTCTTGCCCTATCCCAAGTCCTCCAGCCCGACTCATTTCTCTCCTTTTCCACTGTTCGTCGTCATGTTTTCCTTGGTCTACTGACCTTGCGTCTTCCTACAGGGATCCAGGTCTGCGTTTTTTGCTGATAAACTATTTAGCGTCATGACTTGGTTGCACATCCAATCAAATGATTATCATTTTTCTCAAAGAGCAGAAGTGATTCTAAATTGGAGAACGTACAGAAAGCTATCAGTAATTGTTTTCTGAGTATAGTTTGTTGTTCTTAGCTATATAACCTGAGATCGAATTAATTTGATTTACATTTTTATTAAAGTCATTGTTTTCGTTCACCTTTTCTGACAGTGTGCTAGGACAGTGGTGTACACAACCAAAGCACACTCACCAAATATTGATGTCCTGGATATTAACACAGCTAATGAAAATGGAGACACACCTCTTCATCTTGCCTCTCGATGGGGATACGGTAAGTGGGATTGCCTGGGCCAAATGCTAAATGTAACATCAGTAGCTTTATTAACATGCAGAAGCAAAAATGTCAAAAGTCAAAAGAATATGCAATACGTGACTTGTAACTGGTCCCAAATTTTGGTTTGTTTAAAACACATCACAGAATATACCCTTGTCACGTAAAAGTAACATTGATAAATATTCCGGTTTTCAAAAAACTAATTGCATCACCACATTTGTCACATCAATAATAGTAAAAATGCAAAGTTTCGATGAGATTCTTCATTGCTTGGTGGATATATGAACATTTCAAGTTGAATATTCCGGCAAAATTTTGTAAAGAAAATTTATGGGTTTTGCATGATAACGAGGTTAGTAGTGCATCAGATGCCTTGCAAGCCTCGAAATGTTTATATCTCCACAAAACTAAGAGGAATCTCATCAAAACTTTGCATTTTTACTATTTAACGAAGCCGAACGCGCTATTGAACCCGTGGCCCATGAAGGCGAATGGTCCAATTCTTTTAGTATCACCCAACTAGTGGACAGAAAAAGCTATTATAAAGTTAGCAAATGCAAGTTGAAGAAAGATTTATTTGGGAATAAAACGAAAGAAAGCGTGCGAATTTCGCTACTC
>JAOTRI020102978.1:0-13947 GCA_028564885.2 Zoanthus sanctaehelenae
GTTGAAACATGCTATAAATTCCTTGAAAAGTTCGTATTTGAAGAAAAATCTTTTTTGGGTGTACCCGGGCCTTAAGTCGACAAAAGCTACTGGTCTAGACAATATCCCCACGAAACTATTAAAAGATGCAGCCCCCATTATCGCCAAGCCAATTGCCCACTTAATTAACAGGACAATTTTGACCGGCGAAATTCCATCTCATTGGAAAGAGGCTAAAGTAATCCCAATATTTTAATCGGGAAAACGGAGCGACGAAATTAACTATCGCCCAATTTCGGTTCTTCCTGTTGCCTCCAATATCATGGAGCGTGCAGTTCTAGTACAATTGCTCAAATTCTTGACGGATTTTAACATCCTTTCGATCTATCAGTCTGGTTTCCGGAAAAAGCACTCGACAGAAACGACCGTTGTTTACTTGGCTGATTTTTACTGGAACAAATGGATAAACAAAAGCTGACCAGCGCAGCCTTTATAGATTTAAAAAAAGCTTTTGGTCTTGAAAGTCACAGATGTTTCCTCCATAAACTAGAACACTATGGTGTGCGTGAACAAAGTCTGAAATGGTTTGAAAATTATCTAACTACGCGTTCACAAAGAGTACAGTATGGATAGGACGGTTGTAGTAAAAGATTACAACAGCTACAAAACCGAGCTGCCCGTATCATCCTACGCCGAGATTCATCAAATGATACCTTTAAAACTTTTGAATGGACTGACCTAGAGACAAATAATAAAATCCACAAATGCGTATTTGTTTTTAAATGCTTGTATAATCTTGTTCCCCGGTATCTAAGTAATTATTTTATCAGAAATTCTAGTTTACATACACACTATACACGAAGGAAGTCTGACTCCACATACCTAAGCCAAAGCTCAGTCTTACTAAACGTACGTTTAGATATTCCGGATCCGTACTTTTTAACTCTCTTCCAGCACATATTAAGCATGCAACATCCATTTGTACTTTTAAGAGCCTTTTAACAAATTCTTTTAAAAATCAATAGCTAGGTAAATTGAAATTATAATGTAATTTAATGATTTTCATTTTAATTATCATAGAAAATTGTATTAGAGAGCTAGGTATATTGTAATTATAATGTAATTTAATGATTTTCATTTTAATTATCATAGAAAATTGTATTTAAATTAGATTGTAAATTGTAACATTAGTTTTTATAGATGCATGGACCCTCTGGAGACCAGTCTTAGGACTGAATGGGCCACCCTGTAAAAATAAAGTTTCTATATCTATCTATTCGGTTACGCGTGATCAAACGTCAGTGTTCAGTAAAACCGGTTTGTAATTTTCCGTTACGTGTGACCACGCGTCAATCTTTTGTCAGAAAAAACTGAACTGACGAGTTTTTAAAAACAAAGATAAGTGAGTTCAAAGAAAAAGGAAAAATTTGTGAGAGAGACTATTCAATTGTGAGTTTATTGTGTTGTCCACGACAAAATTAAATAAGTTATTAGCATTAGTATATTTTGGGCTATTGTTATTTTGGGATTTTCATTCAATCATTTTAAAGTGAGCATTTTTTACGTACTTGCAAACATGTTGTCTTGTATTTCAACTAAATCATTGCAGAGTCTAGCTTTCGAGAACTTATCTCTGGTTCCCGTGGAAACGGACCTAGTTGATCAAGTGTGGTATGACTACGACAAACCACCTCTACAAAAAAACAAACTGTTTGTCATGGAATTTCCCTATTCGGGTAAGTTGGTAGAAATGTTTATATTTTATTCTTAATATTGTTATACAAGCCTAATGATCATGCAATGGAGCTGTTGTTTATCTCCGTTCTTTTATATTTAAAGTGCCTATCTGGCGAACAGAGTTGTTTTCATTTTGCTATCTTTTGAATGCAAAGAAGACTATCCCAAAAAAGGTTATTGGATTTTATCCATTTTCGCCATATAATCGACCTTTGAAAATCCACGCCTATTGATATTGACCGCGTAAAGGAAGTTTGATGACGATTGACGTCACTTCAAGAACTTCTAAAATATTCTCTATTTGCATTTTCAGAGAAGACTAGAGAAAAGAACTTAAGAACATCAACACATTTATCAGGCATATTGTAAAATAGCTCGAAACTCCCTTGAGATTACTGAACAGAAGAGGAAGCAAAGTATGAGTCGACGCTTCCTGATATGAAGTCACGGCCTTTATGGAGCCTTGACTCTTTTTTGCTGAAACTTGTGGCCATCTTTTTTGGGCGTGGCCCTTACTTGAACTTTACAGGGCGATTTTGATGGAAGAACTTTGCAGAATTAAAAAAAAAGTTTTCGAAATACCACTTACTCAGAAACCCAGTTCGACTTATAGACACTATAAGCTGCTTTTATTTCTTGAACCTCAAAAAAGAAAAAAATTATGTTTAATCTGGTGCAAAAGTAGTTAAAGACAATATCTAAACCTCTGAACTTCCGAATTTTCAACCTGGGACTTTCTAGGTGGATGACAAAGATGATAAAAATGTAGATTATACACGGTATAAAACAGAAAACTCTCTTATGTTTTGGATGTTAATCCCTAGTCGGAAAATTAATATTAGACTAGTGTGTTCTGATTGGTTCATCAAACACCGAATATCCACTGATCACCTAGGTCACTCAACAATGAAAGAACTCGATTGGGTCATGACTGATCGCGCGTCAGATAGGTTGCGGGAGACTAGTTGTGAAACTTAATTTTAGCCAGATTCTATATTAAAGTTCTTTAAAATAAATTGTTTTAAAATGTGCTATAATAACTTGCTAGTTTAATACTAAAACAATTATCCCCTTAGTGTTGGTGCCTAGCCGCCTGGTTAACCTTTTCAGTCCCAGGTATATTGTTAAATTCTCCCAACTTGAACTCATACTTTTCATTAAACTAGTTTGAGAGAATTTTGCTTTTAATCTTCATTAGTTTGCTTTATTTGATCAATTCTCATTTTCTCATTACTAAACGTTTCATTTTGTGTATGTTATGTAAGGAGAAACTGGATGCTCATAACCGATTGGGACTGAAAGGTTAACCCAGTTTGACTAATGTTAACATGGGCCTGACTCAGTTACTTAAGCTGTTACTTTGACTTTTGAACAAAATAATTATCTTTGTTATTGTTGTTGTTGTTATTATTATTTGTTTTCGCATTTTTTAAATCCATCTATCTATGGAAGTAATATAGAAGAAAGATTTATTTTCAAAATTTGTACTTGCCATATTCGAGAGATTACAGCTGCATTCGAAAGCTTTTTGAAGTTTATTTAAAAGTTTGCATGAACAAAGTTATAAAAGAAACCTCTATATTGTTAATGTTATTAACAGGTGCCAAACTTTCTACTACTTTGTTAAAGGTAGGAATTGGCAAGATAAAGTACTTGATGTAAGGAAGAGTATGGAACAGAAAAGAGCCTCGGCACTAGTGGTCACGTCATTAGACGAAGTTGCTTGTAAGTCATGCGCAAAATCACGCTGCCTGATATTTTAGTTTTAGGGATGAATAGTGAACGATCGCTTTGTCTTATTACTTGTTAAATTGTATTAGAAACAAGAAAAATGATATACACTAATGATAAATATAGGTAAATTTAGACGGCAGAGTTTCACTTCATTTATTTATCTTTTTGTTCCTTAAAGATTGTTTTTTTAAAATTTTACCAGTATCATAGACCATTAGTTATATAGCCGTTTTTATCCTGCAGTAAGTTTGTTTTTAACTTGTTTGATAAGTCAGTTTCGTTTTGAATTCTTTTACTTGTTTTCTTGTCTGTTGCTCACTAATGAAGTTTAGTCTTTCAGAATTTTGAAATGTTCTCATAAATTTTGGCTTTCCAAGTGTAGTCTTTTTTCTTTACACTGAAATTAAAGTAAAATCTTTCAGGGCAATCTTCTCGTCCTGATTTTTTTTTGTAGAAGAAAGGGGCTAGTTAAGGTGACATTCAAGAATGCCAAAATGTCATTTAAAAAATTCTATCTTTACACCAGAAGACTTCTCTTTGTTGTCCTTTTCTAAGTGTAATTTATCTCACTTTTTCTCTTATCAGGGTTATTCAATTTACGTGGTTACGATGTTCTTTATAGTCCAGTTTTCTTTTCCTATTCAATTGTTACAAGAAACTCGATAAGGTAAGAAAATGTAATGTTTTCTTTCATAAACCAGTCACTATACTAGTTCTGTTTTTATAGACAGGAGCTAGAAAGTCACTTTTACGTTTTTGTACACTCTTGTACGTTCACTTTTGGAGGTAACATTTGACCGCCGCCTGGTTAGCCCAGTTGGTAAGACGCCAGTCTGCTGTGCAGGGGGTCTCGTATTCGATTCCCGGTCGGACCAACACTCAGGGTCTTAAAAAAAAAGGGAAGAAAAAGTGCTGCCTTTGCTCTAACATCTGCAAATAGTTAGACTTTCTCGTCTTTTTGGATAAGAACGTTAAACCGTAGGCCCATGAGTAAGATCTTTGTAAGGGACCTCGAGTTCGTATCTCTACTCCTTGGAACCTCACTAGGCTCCTAAATCTTGTATAAAATTTAAAATTTACAGTTCACGTTGAGTTACTAAGTGTTTTGATATAGAGTTGATATCTTTGAAGGATTTGTTAGGGTTAGTGTTAAAACACCATTGTATTTATTTCAACCTGTCCTCCTTGAGCTAATCTGACGTCACACTTTTATTATACAATCGATAACAAGACCTTTTGATATAAAGGATTCTTTAGCTTGGGCGACCTTTGGAGAAACGGCAACAGGATGTGCTGAGGAACAGAAAATACCATTGTCTTTGAGCAGCATCTAAACCTTACTGTCTTAAGTTGAGAACTGCCAGTGGAAAACTGAAGTGGAAATTGCACTGGATAGCCCAACACTTTGAACTAAAGCAACTTAGTTTTAAAGGGTTTTTTAAGATTGGTAGGAACTGAACAAAAACACCGTTTTCTCGCTGCCTTTGTTAAGAACTGCCATTGTGAAAACAAAGTTGCACTAGGTAGAAAAACGCTTTGATATAAAGTTTTTGTTTCACACTAAGATTGAAAGAAGCGATGTCAGGATATTCATTAAACGCCAATAATAAGATAAGATATATTAAAGTAGTACAAAAGTTGAAAAGTTTAAAGGTAAAACAAACGTTTTCGCCTCTTAAAGTCATCTTCAAGATAAATTACTGAACTGTATATATAACTGCGTTGTGCCTTCAAGTTCTAATTTAACCGGAAGATGACTTTAAGAGTGGAAAACATTTTTTTCCTTCAAACTTCTATACCGTTTTAAAATATTTTATCGTTGCCAGGATGTTTTTAGGAACCACGGATAACACCATTGTCATTGTGATGCATTTAAACTTTGAGTACTTGACCTAAAACATATCTCATTTTAAGCATTCACTGAACTACAAACCTTTTCATCGAGAGTAAAGGAACTTGATAAAATTGGCTAGAAGGTTTCAAAACCTCATTGTTGTGGAGCAGCGTTCTAACCTTAGGGCTTTGAGCTGAGCTATAACCGAGTGTCGAATACTCTAACCGGAATTTTTCAAGAACATGAAATTTTCTTATAAACCTAAACCTAAGTGTTTTTTTACCCAAATGCACAGACAAAAATTAGTTTTGATGATTTACTACCAATTAAATTTGAAATCAAATTTTGTTCTTGCTGTCTTAAAAAGTATACTATAATTGTGTTTGATATAAGTCATGATATATGTCGCCACCTGGTTAGCCTAGTTGGTAAGGTGCCAGTCTGTCGTGCGGGAGGTCTCGGGTTCGATTCCCGGCCGGACCATCACTTAAAATAATTGAGGAGAAAGTGCTGTCTTTGCTCTAACATATGCAAATGGTTAGACTTTCACGTCTTCTCGGATAAGGACGTTAAACCGTAGGTCCAGTCTCTCGATCACTCTGTCGAGGGACTTAAAAGAACCTACGCACTTGTCGGAAAGAGTAGGGTAGTGATCCCGGAGTTTGTTGTCTGTCTGTTCTTCTGAGGGCATTTCTTGATGGTATTATCTGTGAGCCGCTCCAGCGGACTATCTAAGACCCTCAGCTGTCAAACCTTGTACTGATCATTGTAAAGCGCCTTTGATCATATCCATTTGAAAAGGGCGCTATATAAATCCTAAGTTATTATTATGATAGTTGTTACTGCCATGTTGATTTGAAGAACGGTTTATTGGTGTTATAACTTTTTTATTTGAATCCTAGCTGGAGTCAAAAATTGAACCAAGTTTGAACCCAGCCGGGCGAACATGGTTGGCAACCACAAGGTCTTTGGTTCGCTCCTGTCCCTTTGCCGAGATTCGAATATTTTTGTGGCCTTCTTTTCCGCCTAGGCCAACTCAACTTTCCATCCTCCCGGGGTAGACAAATGAGTACCAGCGTCTGCTTGGAGCTAACCTGCGATGGGTTATTGACCCGTCCAGGGGGAGTCATAGACCCTCATCCGCTTAACACTACAGAAACCGGAGATAAGTGCCGGCTCCATGGGCCACTAGGCTCGAAAGCATTTAGCTTTAGCTTCAACCTAGCTAGAATAGACCCGAGTTAGTTTCAAGGGTGGACGTGGTTGGCGATACCAGATCTACAATATCGACGAATACCAGGAGCCCATTAGTAGGAGCGAGCAACTCCCATAATGGACCTGTGTCACGGCATTTTTACGAACTGGTTTATTTTTAGCGGAAAATTTCAATAAAAGTTTTGGTCCCGAAGGAATCAAACAATTCATTCAAATTAATAGTAACGTTATTGGTTAAGACTCGACGCATGTGATTGGTTTGAATTCACAATAACTGAGCTAAAAATAAACCGGTTCGTAAAAACGCCGTGACACTAGAACATGGAAGTTGCTCGCTCCTACTTATGGGCTCCTGCGAATACTTATATTTTATTTAAGCCTTTAAGTCACAGTCGGTTGTCAACACCCAACTTCTCATAATATAACACATACAAAATAAAACATTTGGCAATGAGAAGCTGAGAGTTGATCAAGTAAAGCAGAAGATTAACTTTAATATTCTCAAACTTGTTCAATAGAGTGTAAAGGAAAACGTTGGGAGAATTTAAAAAGAAATTTGGGATTGAAAGGGTTAATTGCAGCAGAGCTTCTCTGTGATTGGATTTAGTTTTTAGTAGGTGTTCAACAATTTCAAATAATTTTCAAAAATATGCCTGTTACTTATGATAAATGTTTTCCATTCGAATTCTCTGCTGAGATTTGATTTTTGTGACTTTCTTTTTTCTATCAAAGCTGGCTCAGCTTTCTATCCTCTCGTGATAATGATGATGATAATAATTAATCATTTCTATCGCGCCTGCTACATTGAAATATGATCGCCGGAGCATTACAATAGTTACGGAGCTGACAGTTGAGAGACTTAGATCGTCCGCTACAGCGGCTCACAATTAATTACAGAGCTGACAGTTGAGAGACTTAGATCGTCCGCTACAGTGGCTCACAAATATTTTACATAGAGGATATTACACGGTGGCGCGAAGATATGGATTTTATTTTCGAGTGGCAAAACAATATTTTACGAACGAGCGCAGCCACAAGAAAATAAAATTATTATCTTCAAGCCGCCGTATGATGTTCTTTTTATTATATAAACACGATTGTTTTTTGGAGAAAAATTACCGAAATTACATCATCGATAAACTCACGTGTGAGATTATGGAAAATATACCACTCGGGTACCGGATGTAGTTTTTATAAATTTTACGAGTTGCATATTTTCCTGTAAAACACTCGTGTCTATACAATACATATTGATAATGCTCGCAGTAGATTAGAAGAGACAAGCCACCCAACATCGGGATCATCACCCTAATCTGTTACGATAGATATGTGTGGGTTCTTTAAAGTTCCCCGATAGAAAGTTAGGAGACTGAGCCTACGGTTTAACGTCGTTATCTGAGGAGACTCGAAGGTCTAACCATTTACTAATGTTAACAAAGGCAGCACCTTCTCGATTATTCTAAGACCCCGAGTGTTGGTCCACCCGGGAATCGAACCCGAGCCTCCCGTACCTGGAGAAAGTGCTCATTTTATGAAATGCGAATTAAAATACGCCGTCGGATGCCATTCGTGTTGAACCTTTTTACTAATTAACTGTTCCCTGGGTCCTTTAATCCTATGGAAATATTTTGATTAAACATTCGGAACATTCTATATATAAATTATATGTAGAAGATATTACACGGTGAGTGCAACGAACTTCATATGTTCAAGCCAACGTGTAATTTTCTTTTTATTACATAAATTCGAGTATTTCGAAAATAGAAAAAGCAAAGGAATGACGTCAACGATATCTTCACTAGTGGTGATATGGATAATGTACCACTCGTATCCCGGATGTAGTTTTATATGAAATGGAGGTGGTATATTTTTCAGTAAAACACTTGCATACATGTAGTAAAAGTAAATATGTGTTCGCCTTTTACAGTCTTACCTTAAACAAGCTTCGACAAAGGCAAATGCTGGAGGAAAAGCTTGCTCAGCGCAAACGAAAAAAACTTGAAAATTTAAAAACGAAACAACTTCAAGAAGAGCAAGAACGAGACCAATCAGATAGAATTTTTGACGATGGTGAAGGAATCGAGATGTTGAGGAAACACGAGCAAGAAAAAATGCGTCTGGTTGAAGATTGTGAATCACATATAGAAGAACTTGATCAGGTATTGTTTGGTTCCAATTCTTTTATTGTTGTTAATAATTTGCTTCTAATAAAACTAATGTTTCTCAACGCGACTTTTTTTAACCAAGTATTTAACTACCTATTCCCTTATAGAGCTCTCTCAGAACATCAATGGATCATTGATCTTCTTACTTATCTACTTACTTTCATACTTACTTACCTACTTACTTTCCTAATAACTTATCTAATTACTTACCTACTTAATTTCCTAATACATTATCTACTTACTTACCTACTTTTTTACTTACTTATCTACTTATTTTCCTAATAACTTATCTACTTACTTACCTACTTACTTTCCTAATAACTTATCTAATTACTTGTCTACTTACTTTCCTAATAACCTATCTACTTACTTACATACTTACTTTTCTAATACCCTATTTACTTACTGGCCTACTTATTTTCCTAATAACTTATCTACTTACTTGCCTACTTACTTTCCTAAAAAATTATCTACTTACTTACCTACTTACTTTCTTACTTACTTATCTACTTACTTTCCTAAGAACCTATCTATTTACTTATCTACCCATTTTTCTAATAACCTATCTATTTACTTGCCTACTTACTTTCCTAATAACCAATTTACTTACTTGCCTACTTACTTTCCAAATAATGATTTAGGCTACTCTATAAATGTTTTAGAAGATATTAAATAATGTATATAATTTTTTTAGATTCGTGAAGAAATGATGACCGAGAGAGCCAAAGTACTGCAAGAACATGACGAGCGTCTTGGAGCCTTAATTGCCAAGCTTCAGATCGAGAAAGCAAAGCAGGTTTGTGTAATTTCAGAAAAGATCTCACTAAAACATTTTAATAAAGGTATTGATAGCGCATGCTAGAACAATATTATTCTTGTGATCGTACCCTGTAACCTCGGATTTCCTAATCTCAAGAATATACTTAGACTTCATTTGGTATATAACGATCTAGCAAGATGTACTTGTTGTATATGACGAAGGTCGTATGGCCTGGTCCCGGTTATTCATAACCCTATTAGTGTTAACCAAGGATTAGTTTTTCAATCCATGTTCCAGTTTCATGTCTTCTATATCTTGCTTTGGGCTGGAATTTTTGATTTAACAAGTTTCTTTATTGGTAAAACCGAGAAGAATTTTGTAAGCATCACAAAGCTATACTTATGGAAAATGGGTCTCTGAATTTTGTCTTAATCCAGGATTAACTTAATCAGAGTTCTGTGGAACCGGGCCCTGGTTAGCCCGGTTGGTAAGATGCCAGTCTGCTGTGCGGGAGGTCTCGGGCTTGATTCCCGGCCGGACCAACACTCAGGATCTTAAAATATCTGAGGAGAAGGTGCTGCCTTTGCTCTAACATCAGCAGATGGTTAGATTTTCGCGTCTTCTTGGATAAGGATTTTAAACCGTAGACGCAGTCTCTCGATCTCTCTGTGGAGGGACATAAAAAAATCGACACACTCTTCGCAAAAAGCAGTGTAGTGATCCCGGTGTTATGCTCTGTCTCTTTAACTGAGGGCACTTCTTATCAGCAGCCAATTTGCGCCATTACTTGTGCGCCACACATCGGATATTCTTAGACCCTCAAACTATTAAAAAACTATATTCATTTATAAAGCACTTAAGAGCTTTAGATTAATCACTATATAAATACTGTAATTATTGTTATTGTTATTATTATTATTATTATATATTATTTATTATTATTATTATTGTTATTACTATTATTAAGGAGAATGTATCCTAAGCTTTCCGTTGATCTAGGGCTGAGGCTTGATTCACTTTTATCTTGTATTTTTGTTAAATATTATATACTGTTCTTCTAAACAAGAAGCTATGAGTTTAAGGTTTTTGACGGCTTGTTATCGACTATCGCCTCTCGTTCCCATTTTTCTATTACAGGTTTCTCAAATCGCTGTGCAACACCAAGCTCTTGGTAGGTTACAAATGGGCCTGGTTGACGAAATGGAGGCGAGAGGAAACTTGAATAGCCCCGAGACACAGAAAATCATTGATAAACACCGCAAGGTAAGAAGGATATATAACCGCTGTGCCCTGATGAACTGAAAATCATTTTGCGCTCGACAAAAGAAAATAAATTTGTTTGTTTTGACAGCTTTATGTTGGAATATAGTTTATTACCCAAAGATAAACGCTTTGGCCATACTAGGAATCTGTAACATTTTTCAGTAACCACTCGGACATATAGACATGTGTGTTCGAGATATTAATCGCTATAATTATGTGCAGATTTTATTTACTTCATAAATGAATTTCCTACTTTTTATCTGTTGGAAGGTCTCATTAGACAAATAGACAAAAACTAGATGTGTTGAAGGGAAAAAATACAAACGAGATGTATACTTCTTTTACAATCTGTGTAATTACTCTAATTGTTGTTCCGTAAACCCTCTGGTGAAGCTGTTATGACGTCCTCACAACGCTTCAAGCTGTGATCGTTTTAGTCGCCATGGCGAGTAGATTAAATAATTGGCAACCAAAACTGTCAGAACGGTCGCCAATTTGCCGACCCCCTTTTTGCCATTAGGTTGTTTTTACATTAATTTCAGATTTATAATCACAAGATTAAAAGCGAAACCCATTGTTTCTAAAAAATTTGGCGACCAAATGGATATCCTTGGCGACATTTTTAAAAATCATTGCCGCCAAAAGGCGACTTACAAAATAATTAAGTTGGGAGCTCTGCCTCATTACAAGGCCTCGCCGCTATATTGATTCATTTAGAAACACTTGCATGGTAAACATACTTGTGCCGAGTAGTAAAACCTCTTTTTGTGTTTGAACATTTCAGGAAACGGAACAGTTGGAGAAACAACTTCAAACACAAAGGGATAAACAGGAGAAGGTATTTAATGAGCTTTTCTCAAGAATTTTTTTTTTGGTGTTTTTTTTAAATCTTTGGCACTAAACTTGATGTGAAATTGAGCTTGACATCTGCTATGCCTTAGCCATTTGATTATTTTCGTGATGCGATGTTGAGAGGAAAGTGACTTTCAATCAAAGTTTTCTGACACTCAGATTACTTGATATTAGAAACCGTTACCTAATGAAACATAGTTAGGCATTTCTCAACTAGTATTGAAATATTTTATAGAAGCATTGATTGACTTTCTGTATTTGGTTTGCAGGCTTTACGAGGAAGACTTGAAGAAAGACTTAAACAAAGAGAAGCATCTCTGCTGATAGACCAAAAGGTATGCTTTCCTCTGGGACATTGCTTTTATCGCGGACTTTTTAAGAAAATGGTTAATTCTGAGACACTCTTCACCAACTTATAACTAGTACGGCTGTGTTGCAAGAAGGGAACATTTTTGGTTATTGCTATTGAATAAGTTCTGTACATGAAAAAGCTGCTTTTGTCTTTTGAACAAGAGCTAATATGCAGTTAAAAATTAACTTCAATTCCATTTCAAGCTTTTGAATCTCCCACATTATACGCTGGTTTTCTAAAAGAGTCATTGACATGAGTCTGTAAAATTTCAGGGTCCTAAATTTTTCAACTCTCTGATTAAAAGTATACATAGATCTGCAACCATCTCTCTTTTTAAGTCCAGATTAAAAACATATCTCTTAGCTGATTCATCATTTCTAAATTTTACTTGCTGCTTTTTCTCCGTTATGGCCGTTATGTTCTGCTTGCTAATTAATAATTTCAAGATGATCTCGCTGTATTTTATTTCTTGTATTTAGTCTTAGCTTAGGGAGGGAGCTCTTTCAATATATCCCCCCTTCCCGGGTTTTTATTAATTAGAGCTTCCTCGCCAGAAAATTACATTTATTCCTGTCTAGTTTATGTGCAATTTTTTAATATTTTGAATATCTGTTTTTAAGTTCTTTTTTTTTTCTGGCAAATAAGCAAACTAAAACTAATCGATAATCGCTGGAAGTTGTGTCCCGAACAGGTTTTTTAACATCGGGTCTTTTATATCCATCTTTTAATGTCTTGGCTCTCTAGAAAACGCTAGAACAAAGTTGCTATTATAATCGTTTTGAATACTTTTGCCATGATCTAAACAGAGGTCCGCAACCAGGAAATGGAAAAATAATTAACCTAAAAATTATATCCAGAGAATATTTGGCAGTTGAGATAGTAAATACGGTAATAAAAAATAGATAAAAGGTTTGGTTTTTCATGCGCACTCTCGCCTTTTAAGTTCTTAAAATAATTCGCATCACTTGCATTACTGACTAAGAGTGCATTACTTTGGGGAAAATCCTAATCCGGATTCTGGAGCCATAAACGGATTTTCGTTTCTTTGGTAAAATCCAAAAAAGGATTATGACTGATCCAATGACTACTCTCGCGACGAGGATTCAATGGATTAAACTGATCCGGATTCTTTCATCGCTTTTGCGTCCCTTTGAGAAAGGATTCGAAAAAAATTAATGTGGCAAGCGGTCTTCGCAGCTTAAATCGTAGCCCAAATCTAACTTTTGAAAAAACCCGTTTTTGGATTTTTCGTTTCTTTCACAGAAAAGAATCTGCGTATAATCCCTTTTCGGATTTTTTGTTTCTTTGGGAAAATGAATCCGCGTGATCTCATTGCAGTAATCTAGTTTTGAATTTTGCCAAAGAAAAACACCGTGATATTCCGGACTACATACTAATGCAGTAGCAACAAAGGATATCAAGCGAATTAAAAATGATATATTTTGTGGAGGAGAAATGAATAAGTGTGGTTTCCCTTTAAGAACGAGAAAAGGTTGACGTAGGTTCAAACGTAATCCTATATTTTATTCACTGTTTATTTTTGTGATAATACTCCAAACAAAGCTGCAATATTATATTTCGAGACGTGTACATCGAGAACTGTTTTAGGTCAAATTATTTGTTGAATACGAACGAAAGTAGTTCAATACTACAACTTACTGCATGCATTTTTTTTAAAAAATTAACTCTCCGGTAGCCTTAATAACAAACTAAAATGATTAGCAAGCGTTTTAATAAATCCTAACCAAAAAAGACGTATCAGGATTATTCATGTCTAACCGTTTTCGTTAAGGTTTTCACTCAAGTATTACGATTTTTGTTTACAACCAAGCCTTTTTATAGTAAGGTTTCATTTTTGCTTTCAAACAATGTTCATATCAGACTTTGAAGTGCATACTTCATTAAAAATCTCGGAATGCTTTACAAGGCGTTGTTTAGACTTCGTGATTATAAGATACCTATCAAGAGTTGTTGTTATTGCTATCAACGCTGTTTAAATCTCGTCAGTTTCGTAAAATAGATTTATAGTAAAAAGCCAAACTGTTAGAAAAAGAAT